>OOFC01047560.1:87899-111410 GCA_900323345.1 Pseudochromis fuscus
AGAGGCATCTGCCCTCATTATGTAGCTCATCTCTATTCAGGTGTTTTTTTTAATTTGTGTAGAACCAGTCTTCATTTTCTCCCCTTTGAAAATGAACACACTGCCTGACTGATCTCAGCAAACCAAAGCAAAATTACTGGTATAATGTGTTTTTTTGTTTTGTTTTGTTTTTTTAATTAGATTTAGCAGAAGTAGTTTGTGGCCAGTGTCTGCAGTTTGGGAAATGTGCTGGACACAAAATATGAGAACACTGGTTTAATGAAACTTCATATGAAGATTTACAGAATCCAATTTGCTGTATTTCGATGCCTTTTATGACTGTAAACAATGTTTCTGTAATATTGGTTGTATAGTATACTTAACCAAAAAAACATACAACATATATAACAAAACAAACAAGTGGAAGATGTCAGCTTTGTCGTTCAGGAACAACAACAATATCAAGTACCAATTATCATTAGCATTTTAATTTCAATTTTGAGCAAAGAAATTTTGTTAAGACTCATGATGTTTTTTTTTTTCTACAAATCCACAATATATATGAATTTTAATAACTAAGACCCTGCAAGTCTATGAATCTGTTTGAAATTCTAAAAAGAAACATTAAAGTTGGTGAGAACTGAGATTCATTCTGGTGTAATGTCCTCTGAGACTCTTCATTTATACTTTACTACTGAAGTGACATCAACTGGTACCTTGACTGGATGATATCATTTCAGTGATATCACCCAGTCCTGTCCTTGGAGATTAAAAGCCTTCATCACAGACTAGGAGGGGTGAGTCTCACAGACTTAGCCATTTATCAGGCAGGGAGCATCTAAGAAAAGGCACTATTGGCAGATAGAAAGTGTAGGATTGTGTGTTTATTGAACTTGACCCAAACATTCAGGATCTATCAGATTCTGCTGCTTCCATTGCAGCAGTAATCAATAATACTGATGTATTATTTTGGTGATCAGCTGGAGTGCTCTTAATTTTAATGCAACATAGAACTTATTTGATCTGTTTTGAAGTTATTGGTAGAAACCTCATTAGTTCAGTCTAGAGAAACTAAAGACGAAGCAGACACGTATCTCTAAAAGACAAAAACAGACTGTGGACTGGTTTGGTCACACATTGGACAGTGTCATTGGGTTCAAGGGTGAGACCCGCCTCCTCACTCCTCCCTTCATGTCTAAATATGGTCACCTCTGGCTCCAAATAACCAACATGGCGACATTCAAATGCCGATTTACTGGCTTCAAAATGAGTCCACAAACCGAGTGACGTCATGTTAGCTACAGCCATTCAATACATACAGTCTATGTGTCGCAAGGACTGAAAAGAAAGAAAAAAAAAAATCATAATTAAACAGATCTGAGACTTCAAAAAGAGGAATACTTAGGGTAGTGGTTAATTTGACTTCATTGGCGGGGGGGTTTTCTTGCTATGCGATCCCTTGTTAATACAAAAGTATTGATAATAGCTGCTTTGGTATCTGAAAATACTTTAAATCTAAAATATTGAAGCATTTTTAGTCAGCAGTGGCTGACGCCATGTTCCCTTCTGCTATTCTATGTACAGTCTATGGCCACACTTGACAAGTTGCCCTCACAGATGCCTTCTGGGTTCTGTCTGTAAAATCACAGCTTTGTTTACACCATATCAAAACTTCTGTAGTTAAATAACAAGCTTTCAATCAAACTCCTAAAGTTTCTTCAGGCTGCAAAGTGTCTCCACGATTACATCCATATATAGCGCTGACGGTTATGCAATTGTACATGAAATAATGTTCTAAAAATGAAAATGTTCTCAGACAGCTGCCGGTGGCCCTGCCTGGAGGCCCCTACACATCTGAGAAGTTTGAGATACTCTCATCTAAGAGGTGCAGTCATGGCAGTGAAAAGGACCTACCAGTCTGCAGGTCCAGACCAAAGTAGAAGAGCGCTCCGTCTCCCAGGGCACAGAGCAAGTAGTAGCTGCCTTCAAAGGTGGTCATTAGGATTGAGCGAGGGATGATCTCTGAGGACACACACACACACACACACACAGACAAGTGATTTATTTCTCTTGTACTCCAGAGTCCCTCGTTCCACACCAATGTGATAAATGTTTGCAAAAATGTCTTTGTCAGAAAAATCAATCAGGTTTTTGTCCAGACTGGCTAGTAACTTTTGAAAAAAAAAAAAAAGAAAGCATTTGAATGCTGCAGGATAAATTTAAAGTCTTCTTTCTTTTCCGTTTCCCAAACATCGGTTTCTCTGACTGCGGGCCAATTACATCAAAACAACTTTGGCTCTGATTAAGTGCTTGTTGGCTGACTCTCCACAAAACAGCAGTACTTTTTTTGACGTCTTCAAAAGAAAAGGTTGCATGTTTCCATTGAAATGTACATCAATTTTTAATGGGTGAGCAAGCCAATATCTTAAAGTTCAAACATAAAGGTGTGTTCTGCTCTAAAATGCATAAGGAAGAAGATAGTCTGAATCAAAACCTCAATTAATGTTCACAAAACCAACAGCTTGAGGGCAATGTTGCACTGTAAAGTGTTCTCCTTCCAATGGTAGAACTAAAAATGTCAACAATCCAAGTCGTTTTTCATCCAAGTAACTTTGAAGGTTTGTTGTTTGGGTTCTGCAGTGATTTTTTTTTTTTAAAGGCGAGTGAGCAAGACAGTTGGCAAAGTCTGAACACCAAGCAGCTGTCAATCAAACACAGCTGGAAAATAAAGTGTGACACTGTGGGAAAGAGTGTGTGGAGATGTTCTTCATGGATGAAGCATTCTGATTGCAAAGTACAAGTCCTGCCTGTACCAGTTCACCATGTTATGAAACTTTGTCTCCAGTGACTGCTGACTTTTTCATAAGTTTAACCAAAAAAAGTATTCAGAGTCCTCTCTTGCATACTTTAACATTCTTAGTGTAAGTGTCTAAATGATGCACTAAATGCATTCGGGTTGGCAGCATAGTTAATGTTCAAGTACTCGTCAAGTACATACTGGAAAAAACGAGGCACTTCATGTGAGGCGCATTTATATCTTCTAATGAAACTGATGACTGGAGCTATTTTAATGGAGCTACTTCTACACTGTCATGGACATTAGACTCATTTATTGGGTTTCTTAAAGGATTAGTTCCACAGAAAGTCGAGTACAAACAAACTGTCATCAACGGCACAAAATACTGTCTCAACAACAACTGGTCATTTCACAGGACTGCAGGTACAGAACTATTTCTTGCAGCAGAGACTCAAGGAAGTCACAGATCTTTACAGCTTTAAAAAAGAAAAAAAGTGCTAGTAGGCATATTTTTTAGCCTAACCGTGTCTCCTATGATAAGCTAAACTGAAGTTTTGCTGATGTGACCAAAGTATTTATCTTCTAACTCTAAGCAAGAGATTTAAAATGTTGAAACATACCTTATATGTGGAATCTGACTACAGCTGTTAGACCCTTCTTTTATATCCCATGCAGGATTGTGAAACCCGAGGAATGTGAATTTTCATTTTCTAGCGTTGCTTGATTACAACAACAGCAATAATAACAACGAGCACTTCTTCTTGGCGCTCAAACAAAATGAGATGGTTACTGCACAGCCTTTTTACTTCAGTCATAATCTTCATATGTTTCAGAAAGTAACTAATTGGATTTTGATGGGAGAAAAAAATTTATTAGTGGAAGAGACAGTAAAAAACAAAAGTCACAGAAGCTCAAACATGATTAAAATGTAATGTCAGTAACATTTTAGAACAAAACGAGATACGACAAGAGGCTGTTTGATCACTCTTGCAACACTCACATTACCAAATGAGGAATGAGGAAAATGGAGTCTGCTTATCAACACAGATCGAGCTTTTAGATTCTTTGTGAAGCTTTTCTTGTGTTGTGAGAGAGCCTGGTGCAGGAATCATTTCTTTCCTGGATCTGCTGAGACTATAGACATTCACCTCACTTGGCTTGACATTATCTCCATCCACTTATCTCTCTCTACAAGCAGGTAACAGCTTTCCATTTCTCCTGTCTGTGAATTCTCGCTTTTTTTTCCCCTCTCACCTCCACCCAGCATTTCCTTGTGCAGGGCTGTGAAGCAGGGCAGTTTAAGCACACGGGCCGAGATGTCAGTCCAGAGTCCCACGGCGCAGAGCGGTGATTCACCACCACCCTCCCCAAGAGGTGTGATATCCAGGCAGGCCACCTCGTGCTCCATCTCTGTGGTACTGAGGAAAGGTACAGAGGACTTGAGAAACACAGTGGCAAGGTGCCGTGCACATTATAAGACTGAGGAGTGTGTATGACAGTCACACCAGCACCAATATAGCAAATTGGATGATTGTGTTAGTGACATGTAGCAAAAGTTTTTATTATTTGTTTTTCGTTTCATGCCAGATGCAGAGTGAGAAATGTTGCAGGTATGAAGCGAGTTGAGCTGTGAGCACACAGATATCAGACGACTATTGATTTCTTAAGAAACCTTGGTGGGATTAAAACCACTGAGAATAAGAACCGGGACTTTTCTCTTTCTGAACAGCTGACCTTACAAACTAAGCTAAGTCACACAACAGTCCTGCTTAAACACGAAAATGCAGCTATGCATCATTAAACTAGAAAATTGCGTCATCGTCCCTTTCATATTACAGTAATATTGATCCACAACCACGTGCTTAAACCAATTATCGATTCATATCGGTTCATTATCTCCATTTTAGTGTGAGGGTGTTTGGGATATACAGATATGTATGCATTATATTTCAAATCAAACTTTTTATTCTGAATTTAGATGTCTGACTACAACTCAATATACTGTTTTAAAGAGGCAATATGACAATGTTTAGTGTGAGATATCACGAATTTGACTAATGTCACAGATTTTAGCTTGAATACAAATGACAGCAATCCTGCATATACCATAACAGAGAGTTTCCTATTTATTGCCCACCACACTCTTTGTCATTTTAAAGTGTTCATATTTTGATGCGATCAAAAGAGATTAAAGACCCCATCGAGACATGTTTGGAGGCAGAAAAACATAATTAGTGTCTGATATGGTATTTCCATAAAAAGAAGGTAATTACCGAGTTTGATATTCCTGAACTGACATCCACTCCTCCTCCTCCTTCATTGAAAAGTTTATGAATATGCAGATATCTTAAATTGCGAAGCTTTAAGGAGGGCTCCCACTTTACTGAAAGACTGTGCGGCTTCAAGTTTCTACATCACACTCACATAAGTTGCTTTTTGTCTGAGGCTTTGGTTCCAAACTACATGGCTGATATCATAAATCCTGCTCATAGATACACACTCTAAATTTTACGTGAGTTCAAAGAAACATTAGGCTCAGCATAAGAAGTAGGAAGCAGCTATCTAGTGTCATACTTCATTCTGCACAAGGAAGGTCAGACATCTAAGAGTTTGAGTGCACAGAGACTTTAAGCTTTGTTTTCACTTGTTAATTAAAAAAAAAAAAAAAAGGTCTGAACTCATGCATAGTAATAGAACCTGTCTACTCAATAATGCAAATATAATGGATAATCACTGTCTACTGTTGGTACTTACACTTTAATTGCATTACAGAAGAGCTTTTCAGCCCTGTATACACCTTTAATCCAACTATGACCGACTGGTATTTACTGGATTTTGTGACTCACTCACCAAAGCAGCTGCTTATTGATATAAGCCAAACAATATTTCACAGGCCTGGTGAGACGCTTCACTCTGTCTTGTTCATTTTTTCATCATTTACAAGCACTCTCAAGGCTGCAAACAAACACTGCGTGCTACAAGCAGCCCTGGTGGCCATTTTTACAAGCAGCGCACCTTTCTCTAAAGAAGAAAAAAACATATTTATGTATCCTTGGCTTTTTTAAAAAAATAAATAAATAAATACTGTAAAATAGTGCCTTAAAGCAGTTTCATTGCAACGGAGGCCCAAACACAGCCATAGGGGTAAAGCAGCAGCAACATCATAACATGTAAAATTCTACCACTCTACTGCATCATTTACATCAGGCTTGAAGAAAATGATGAAAATCTTTAACTTTAATGCAGATCAGGACAGAAGAAATTAAACTAAAGACAATTTGATGCAAGATAATAATAAACACAATAATAATTGTGTGTCGGAGACGGAGTAGTCGAACCATTGGGAATATACCAAATTAATGTTTGATTAATTAAACTTTCACACAGCTTTTCTGTTGGGTATTGTGTATGCAGATGATTGTTAGATTATTCTCTGCTGTTGTAACTATTCAATTACCCAGCAAACAATTTCACATTTAGATAACTGTCTTAAGAAAAGGTTTGCACATTTTGGATGAAGTTGTTTCCTGACAAGACATGAAGATTTGAGTCTCTAGAATCAGCTCTGTCATGTGGCGCCAAAGGCTTTGTAGCTTTCACGCTTCACGGTGTCTTCATAAAGATTACAACCAAGGCATAACTAAAGGAATGTGGCCAGAATTCTTTTTTTATTTTCCTGAACTTGCAACCTGACTGAGATTGAATGTGTCCCACACCTAGGGCTGCAACTAAGGATTATTTGGTAGTTGATTAGTAATCGACTATTGAAGCAATTAGTTGACTAATCAGATTGCCAGTCACAATTAGCTCTTATTAGCAATCAGGTTTTAAATTTAGTGTAGGGTTGTTTAAATTAATGATAAAGACAAAAAAGACAGATATTTACTTAAAAATGCATCTTTCGATCAACTTTGCTTTGATATTAGCTGCTAAAAGTAAATGGGCATTGGCCACTACCATATTGTTTACTTGCTGGTGAACGCTATTCATGTGTAACACTCAGCAGAAATAGGAAGGAAGGAAGATGCCTCACTCCATTGAAAAACAATCGACAATGTTGACTAATCGTTGCATCCATACTCTGAAACAAATCTACGGAGAGATGCGCTGAGGATTCAAAGATTATTTGCTCAGTATGTTTCTACAGACAGTAGCCAGTTTGCTTAGTTTAGCACAAAGACTAGAAACATAATGTGGTGTAAATAATACTAACAAGAAGCTAATTCAAGAGACTGTCAACAATTGAAGTCAACCTGAAAATGTGTTTGCATATGTGAGTCTGTGTTTATGTCCTACCTGATCTGCTTAAGCTCTCCAGCCAGGATCTGCAGGTAGTAGAGGGCCCGTCCAACGGCGAGCACCACCTGGGTGTGATTGCAAGCGGCCACGCTAATGTTCCTGCCCTGCGGCTCCTTCCATTCGCTCACTAATGCTTTGCTGTCCTGGAGCACCAGGCGCACAGAGCCTGATGTGATCTGGAGGAAGACAAAGTTTTTCCTTTGAAGAATAATAGAATTTCTGGGAAGTGACAGAAACTGATGAGGAGGAGGCTGGAAGCTAAAAGATACTTCAAAGAAAATCTCATTGTTTATACACGGTTCTGTGCCAAGATCGCTGTTGCACTTTTTAACGACTAAAGAGAAATTATGATTAATCTCTTTGAAAGATTTGCCTTTTTGTAAATAAAAATGTGATAGAGAAGAAAATAAATGACTTTCAACTTCAGTGATTTAACATGGTGCAAGCACCAGATGCTGAGATAAAGTTTAAAACTAATAAGGACACTTCCAGCAATCTTGATGGAGCTGATACATATGTTGGAAGCAAGATAAAAGTGCTACACTGACATTTCTCCCACTAGAAACTATTAAAAATTATAATGTGTTGATGGAATATACAGCAGTTTAATCACAACACGAATGTCAAGAAATAGAACTTGATTAAAACAAAGAATGAAGGATAAATGTCTGGCATTTGTTTGATTCTGAAATTACTTTTGTGAAACATCAAACGAAAAACATTTTCAAGAGCTATTACTATTGTTACAAAAGTTCATTTCATTGCATTTGTATTGCACGCATTCCAGAGAGCCTTGTGAACACCTGGTAAAAGGCCCCCGGGTTATAGAGAAATACAAATTTAATATTGAAAATGTAATAAGGAGAGCCAGACAGCATTGAAGAAGCAAGACAAGATGAAGAAAAGAAAAACAACTGAAGAGGTTTCATTAACACACTGCAGCAGGTACAAAAAAAAAAGGGGCAAAACTATAAATGGAGGTGTTGCACTGTTAAGGAGCACATATAATATGGTGGTGTAATGAGATGTGAAACTAGTTCATATTCAATATAGGATCCTTAATAGAGTCCTTGAAAGGAGTTATGAAGATTATGTTGTCCAGTTTCGACACTGGTTTGTGTATACAGTGTGTTGCAACTAACAGCACATGTAAAGAGACAAAAAGGTTTCATTTGACCTCTTTTGTGCACATTTTCTTCATCAGTTAGGATTTATATCCAAATAGAGTGTGAGACTAGACTTTCACACAGTGATGCTTTGAGTTAAATGCTAACATCAGTATGTAATTATGCTAAAATAAAAATGCTAGCTGGTGTGACACAAACTGTTTACAGAAATGGACAAAGCAACCAAGGTTAAAAAATGAGGCTATGTAAAAGTGAAAAAAGTACAATACTTTATGGCCACTAGATGCTGGCTCCAAAAAATTCTGGCTGCAACTGAATTTAAAAAAATCTGCATTTTTAATCATGAGATACTCAGTCAATAAATTTTTCACACAAGTCATTCTGATGCCATTAGCTAAAGTTAACTCTTCTTACTAGTGTTAGTCCATCAGAAAGCTATTTCATTATTATTTAGGGGGTGTGGTTAACTTCAAGGTCTGGTCTCAAGCTTCATACACATTGGGCAGTGAGCTTGGATTCAGGAGTTAGACCCGCCTCCCTATCCAAATATGGTCACTTATGGCTCCAAACAACCAACATGGCGATGTTCAAATGCCAAACTCCAGGCTTCAAAATGCAAGTCCACAAACCAACAGGTAATGTCACGCTAGCTTCGTCCATCCTAAACACAGTCTATGTGGTAGCAGCACTTGAGCATGTTAGTATACACAGCTTTGCTAATTAGCACTAACCACAAAGTGTAGCTAATTTTGCTGACATCAGGTAACCAAACAATTTAATATTTTAACATGTTTTGCCTTGGTAAAGATGCTGAGGAACAAAGGATTCACCAAAGAAGTAAAAGTTCATCCTGTGGCTATCCTGTGTCGAAGTCCAACGCTTATTATTTCTCTAAAAACAAAAAGCCCCCCTTCACAGTAACACAACAGATGTACAAACACTGACTGAACTCCTGTAACCACTGGGTAGAACAAAGACTCTAAAGTACCTATAGATAAACAATAACTTAGTATGCAGATGAGTTGACACATACACTCCTCCTGCCTCAGGTTGAAGTTGTGTTCACTGCCAGCTGCTCAGTTAAGTCCCATATTCGGTGGTATTTTAGCTCAGACTTCATCTCCATTTTCCCCCTGAGAGGAATATCTGGGCATTTCTAGATGCTCAGCACTGTTTACCACATTGTTTACCAGCTGCTTCTTTACATTTATGCAACTTTGTGCTGGGGAGGCAGTGTACAGTGTACAGTATGAGCTTGTTTACTGGTATTGGTTGCCTACAGTTTTTTTGTTGCAAGGTTAATTAGAGCAGCAAAGCTCAAGCACACAGTCTGTGTGGGAATGGTGGACTAACATAATGAGCTAAAACAAGGCTAAAAGCTGTGAAGAGCTGCACAGTCAGGGATTCGTTCCTATTGGGTTTAGCACTATAAGCGCTTTTATGTTACAGAGAGTCATTTGATTTGTTACTAGTATATAAATATACATGCACCATTATTTTATGTATATTTTAAAAGACAGAAAACTCCATTAATCAGACAGTACTGCTGAACCTGTATTCAGCCTCCGTTGTCTTCAGTCCATTAATTCCAGTGTCCCAAGCAATATCTATTATTGTGTCTTAACAACAACTATCAACTTTTAATATTTAAAGTGACTTTGTCTTAAGGCCAGAAAGCAAGAGCTGTGCAACAGCAGCCAGATGAGCAATAACATAAAAATGAATTCTGTGTAAATATACCAACTGTGAGAAACAAGACAGTTAGGAAAATGTTCCTGCATTAAAATATAGGCAGAGTTGTCATTATAATGTAAAGATTTATGGTTGAGGGTGTAACATTTGACAGAATTCCCAGCGGGTTTCCTCTTCATTTCAAAAGGCAGGCTGAAACTTGAATTTAAATGAGCTGCAATATTCTTATCAACCAAGTGTAAAATACATGAAGTCCTTTTGCGTTCTTCATATTCAGGTCTGCCCCCTTCAATCATGCATGATTCAGCTACAGCACAGTATATCTTATTAAATGGTGAAAGGCCACAGTTGAATAATTAATTTCTATAATTAATTTTGAATACATGAAATTAGAGTCTCTTCCTGCTTTGAACTGGGATGCACACATACTGCATGTCAGCTAATTCTCCGGTATTAACCTCACACTTAAAATGTTACACTAACCAAAGCGTGGTCTGGTGATGCATGAGTGCTTTATACATATAGCGTGTGTGCATATACAAACTTGAATGAGTTGCTGGTGCGCCACATTGCCACAGTAAAATGTCTGCTGGTTGTCCACAAAGCCAGGAAGCTCAGTCTCCTCAACTTCCTCGCCACTCAGCATCAACACTCTGGGGAAAACACAACTCTTAAGATAAGATACATGCATCCAGAATCAACGCTATACTTATCTGAGATGCTGCACAGCAAACACTCACCGTGTCTGACCCACAAAAGACAGCACCAGCATGTCATCTGTCTCTCTGCCTGCCTCAGAGCGGAGCGGCCACAAACCTTGAAGAGAATTCAAGAAAGTGTGTTTAGAAAGAAAAGTTCCTCTCTGCACCATCCTGCAGAGTAAAAGAAATACAATAGCTAGTCAGTGTCCAATCGTTAAGTATACCATCTGTCAAATGTTAACATGTTGGAAGATGTACAGGTTGCTGATCCCTCTCAGAGAGCTATTGATTGGTTAAGTGAATAATTGTCTCTCATCAAGAGGCCAGGGGCAGGTGCCAGCAGCTGAGACTTTAAGGGCAGAGATGGTCAATAAACAGCTGAAGCCTAACAAGTGCAAGCAGACCTGAACTGGCCTGTGTGTCTCATTTAAGCATCAGAGAACAGTCCTTTGAGAGAAACCTAATTTTCTGGGATTAAAAGGTGTCTGCTGTCGTTAAAACCTGATGGGATTCTTCAACTGGACTGTTTACTACAGCAGGCACTGCAGAGCTCTTTGTTTTACCAAAGTAAAACAAATGTCTCCAAACCTAACGTTGGAAATGTTCCAGTTCTTTTTGAAATTACCGATCCGAGACCTATGGCATCGGTGCCATCTGCTCACTCTCGCATGCTGAGCTTGGACGGGCAACAGCTGGCATCTTGGCCAGGGGAGGCAAACAGATGTGCAGGTTGAAGTGGCTCTGGTGCCAAGTCAGTGGAGGATTAAGGTCCAGATAAAGTCAAGACACGAGAGGGAGGAAGTGGACGAGACACAGACACATGAATGCAGAACACACAAACCTTTGATTCCCGGCAGGTCAATGCTGGCATGCTCATGAATCCCAATGCCGTTGCGGATGATGCGAAGAGAGCCCTCTTTGAATGCACCTGAGCATGTCACCAGCTGTAAGGAGCAAAGAGAGACATTTAAATGTCCTATGAGATAAGAGCGTCTGACCTTTTTGAAAAAATTTGAATTCCTGGTCATATTTATTCTGTTTTTTCTATTCTTTTACTGTTATGTCTTCAACACATCTGTAAGCATGTGGTGATACTTCTTTATTTGCAACTTTTTCCTTTTTACTAGGAGATTTAGTTGAACTCATTACCATCTGTGATAATAAAACTATATACTGTAGTTACTACTCACCAGCAACTGAGAAAAACCTGCAGAGATCTGAATACATGATCATTACTAAAGAGAAAACTGATGGGAAAAGAAACAGACGCCCGCACTGTTTTCATCTAAATTCAGTGATTCAGATAATTATGCTAAATGTAGTAATGTCTTCATGCTCCAAATCCCAAAGTATTTAACACACTGAGTACAATGTAATTTAACCAATTAATAATCTTGCTGATTATTTTCTCCATTCATTACTTACACATGAATTGTGGGACTTCTTCCTCTAAATGAATGTCAAGCTGAAGAAGTTCACACGACGCTGGTTAAAGTGATCAGCTCCAGGTAAATCTGATTATTTCCAGGTGACACCTGATTGAACCAACTCTGGTAATCTAGGAAGTATATTCTTAAATGTGATGCAACGGAGCCTGCATGGTAATTTTGCACTGCAGGTTTAACAGTTTCACCTCTTAAATATTAGAGAACATAATCCAAGTGATGCTGAGGGAGGGCAACTGGTTTGGCCTCTCATCCAAGAGGTTTCTTCAGGTCTGACTGTGTGGGAGGGAGCAGCAGGTTTGAACCTCTGTGGTGTCATAAACAAATAATAAGAAACCACTAAAAAGGCGTTGGTATTTTGTTTCACTTTCAGTCTTAAACTCAAGCATCTTCAGTCAAAAAAAAAAGAAGCAGCTAAACTACTTTTTTTTGTTAGCTTGAACAAAAGGACTGTGTGGTAATTTAGCTCAAAAAAGGCCTTAATCAACCTTCTCTTAAACAAAAATTTTTAGCTGAACAGTATTATATCTGTCATGCCATATTTGTAGTAACAGTAATGAAAGATCTCATCAAAAGAAAGCCAACAGTTGTCACTAGTTGCGACTTTAATAACAGTCACACTACACACAACTTATAGTAGATGTAGTAGAACCAATCAGTGTCACAGCAACAGCACCAACAGATGTGCTTGTGTAGGATTCGTTAATTAGTTTATCGAAGAGCTTCTCTGAGACCGCCATTACAAATACAACAGTGTTGAGATTCAACACCCTGAAGGTAAAGTATTCTGGAGTCTGTACAGTCTGACTGAAGAGCACCAGAATGTTATTTATTCATCCAGTCATGCTACACTAACAGGATTAATACCAGACCCACATAATCTTTAGTCCCTACCACCTGCCACCCAACACTTTCCTCTTGATGGAAATAGCCACAATCAGCCTGGCAACCCACGTCACCCCCTGGAGAATGCTCCCAAATGCCCTCACACACTCAGCCTCACTCTCACAGGACTGACTTCATCCTGATAATCTTCACATAATATGTTTGTGTATTTGTTATTTAATCGGGTTTTATCAGTCACAAACCCCCAGCGTGATTTGCCATGAATACAATCATTTTTGAGCTCTGACTACACACTGTGCTGTCATGCTCTTCTTCTTTTTTCCCTGAAAGGGGTCATGTTATATTTTGTCCTCCAGTTCCTGTATGAATCCTCTACTGTCTTGGAATGTGTCCGCATCAATTAACCAGGCCAAATGCTCTGTGGATTTGCAGCAAATTAAAGCATTTGTGATTGGATTGAGTTCTGGACCTCAACAGAATGAAATGAGTTAGTGTATGGATGCATACAGTCGGTGGCTGGTCTGTCTGTCTGTCTGCCCGTCTGTGTGCTGCTCTGCACTCAGGAGAGGGACTCAGTGCTCTAGTGGGCCGTTGCCTTTGGAACCTCCTCAAGTACCCTGAGGCCTGGTATCAAACCCTGCCAACAAAACCTTCTGTACTGCATCTCCCTCCTTACTCCACTGTTTCATCTCCCTCTGCCTCAGTGACTCTACACAGAGGAGCACAACTGTTCAAATTCTTAAAAAATGTCTCCATCAATCTGTGATATCTCTGCAGTAATATGTCCATGAACATGTCAGGGGAAAAAAAAAACCAAACGGATTCAATCAG
This sequence comes from Pseudochromis fuscus, assembly GCA_900323345.1. Classification (NCBI taxonomy): domain Eukaryota; kingdom Metazoa; phylum Chordata; class Actinopteri; family Pseudochromidae; genus Pseudochromis; species Pseudochromis fuscus. Next base: position 101,617 of record OOFC01047560.1, read on the forward strand.
CAGGTGGTTGCACTCCAATTTAAAAATAATTCCTATTTTGATATTGCAGAAACAAGAAAAATTGCAGGGTAGAGACAAATCTTTTAAGTGTGACATTAACATGCTGTATGAGTCACATCAGATCATATCCTAGATTGCAAAGTGTTTGACATCTGCTGAAGGTAAACAAATAAAAATACAAAGTAGTTTTAAAGATGATGGATAGTTAGGACACATGCAGACGGGAGATGAGGGATCGTCACTGTCATTTTTAAAGGGTGTAAATATTATTAGAGGAAATTACATGCACAGCAATCTGCTGTTTTGCAGTAGAACAAGAAAGTCAATTTAACTTTGTGTACCAGAGATGCATTTTAACATCATCAGGTGTAACTGCAGTCCAGCTAAATCACATCGAGACACAACTGAGATGCTAGATGCATGTTAATGTTAATTGGGTGAACAGGGGTCCGATCACAACAAAAAAAAGACAGCCTCAGTAATCTCCTGAATCGACTGTATTTGGATATTCTGGCCTTTGGCAGATTTGTACTGTGGTTGTGTAGTTTAAATGACTCAAGGACTCGCTACATCGGCGGTACAAACTCAGACTCCCTGAAGGTTGTGACAAAGACGATATTAAAGAGGAAAACACAGATGGAGGCTCATTATAAGCGATAGTGTATCCAGTGACTATTAAGAGAGTTTCTGGTAATCACCATGTCATATCTGCATCCTCTGGCAAAATCCCTAGCAAACCTTTCATTTTATCTGTATGATTTTCCGTAGCTTTTCTTGCTGGTGGCAAAAAAGCAGTTGTACAGAAATAAAAAAGGAAGAAGCTGATGGTTTTTACCTGACCCTGGCCTTGCCTCTCCAGGTCTACCACACACATGTCCACAATAGGCCCCAGATTGGTGAACGTCTCCATCACTGCCACATATGAGCCCTGCTCGTTGCTGTCCACGTTGAGCTGTCGAGAAACATAAAACACCTCCTTAGAAAACGAAGTGAAAGGAATGACAGTGCACGCAGAGCAGGGGTCACTCACATCATTTTCGGATTTTGTACAGACTGTTCTTCAAGTTTTCTGATATATAAAAATGCAAATTAAAAAGACACTCTCCAACAAATGGCAGGATAATGAAGTCCCAAGGGGAGACTGAAATACTTTTAGAAGCATTTGCAAATGTTTCGAACAGGATATTAAAATCAGGATGTAAGACACAAAACTGATTTTATTTATTTATTTATTTAACTTCTAACAAGAGTTTAATCTCATTTTGTTCCTTTATTCCACTTAATATGAGTGAATCTCTTTGAGTTGAAAGTCAGAGAAAAATTCATAAATACTAAAACATTTACTAGTCAGTGTCCAACATTTACTAAAACATGACTTTGTTGTTGTACCTTCACTAACTGGGAGTCGCCCAGTCTGGAGCCCACAAACACCACACCATTGTCCAAGTAGGTCAAACATTCAGCAATAGATGTCTGTCAATGAAAGGAAATAAGAACATTTCAGTTGTTTTAGACATGTTCACAGTTGGACTGCAACTGACAAACTAAATGTTTTTAGATGTGTACATTCTAAAACTTTTTTTTTTTCAAATAAAATATCAGAAAGAAGTAAAAATTACAGTTTCTCAGATCCTAAAATCATGTCTTCGAATTGATTCTTGTCCAAACGAAAAATAGATATTCACTTTACTCCACATAAATTACAGAAGAAGAAACCTCACATTGAATAAATTGGAAGCAGATTTCTTTTTTCCCCATTTTCAATAGTTTTATCTTCAATCCCTGCTGATAAGGAAGCATTTGAAACTATATTTTTTCATACTGATACACAAACATTTGCATCTGCATACAACAACAACAAAGAACAAATATTCATCAATAATCAGTTCTGACAACAATAATTAACTATTTCAGCAATTTTGTGAGAATAACCTGAGAATGAGCCTCGAGTCTCAACCTCCTTAATTTATTTCTGTTACTTTTGTATTTAGTGTCAGCCACACAAAGAGACATCCCTTTAAGCACTGTTAATTTCAGAAATATAATTAATACTTGACCTGACCTTTTACATAATAAACTATTAATTTAAATAAAGTAATTAGCAGATTATGGGAGAATGACAATGACTGTGTTCAGTCCAATCATTTAACACAACATAGTTCTACTAAACAAATATGAAATGTCATAACAGTCACAGCAGATAATGGTACAAATTGTTTGTTTGCCAAATTACAACATTGAATGCTCCCATGGTTTTAAAATTTGTTTAGAAATAATCTGAAAACAGAAGAAACTGTTGATACATAAATTGTGTTTTTAAATTCATCCCCATCAGGGGTCTCACTCTCTATCACTAATAAATAATAAATACAGGTTGTGACATTTGATGTATACTTGCTCCTGCCTGTTGACTGAAGCTAAGAATGATTTGAAAAGCCATCTGTTTCCAGCTCTGCCTGATTGTTTCCAATCTCAGCATCGCTCAGAGAACTAGCAAGAAAGCCTTTTACCTTTGTAAACTCCTTGGCGAGTCATTCAAGCAAGGTGCTACAAACCAAACTCTGCCTGCCTTGAGCATTAGATCTAGCTTCAAGCACAGTATTGAAATACAGTCATTGTCTAAATCCATTTTAAAGGGATAAGTGACACCCTGGCAAGCAAGCAACAAAGAGGTTGGATCATTTTTTCTCATCTTCTGCACAAGTGCAGACAGATCCATTAGCTCCCGTCAGGGCCATAAACCATTAAAAAGTCAATCGTAACAAAAGCAGGGTACTGAGTTACAGAGAAGAAGGAAAATCAACAAGCAGCAGAAAGGGTGGTCGAGCCAGGTAGAGAGAAACAGATGGGAGGGATGCCAGGGGGAAAGGCAGGTGGATAAACAGAGTGAAGACAGACAGAGATAAAGAGGCGTAGAGAATAAGATAAATGGAGGACCTCTCCGAGCAGCTCCACATGCAGGTCTTTCAGCGCCACCGTGCCGTCCATTAGCTCCTCCTTCTCCAACAGCAGCATGAACAGGCGTCCCTCCATGTCCCCCAGCAGGTAGCGGGAGCCGTTTGGGTCCACCCGGTTGTGGCAGACAATGGTACTTTGCTGCAGTTGAGAGTGAAACAAAAAATAAATCTTCCAAACAGCATTCACAGTGGAAGAACTGAATCCACAGCTCTTTGAGTTAAACCAAAAAGTCTGCACCTCATGCATTAACTACACTGCAGGAAAAAGTCAAAATACAGCCACAGAGACCTGCCTTCAGTTCGTTTGTTTCATTACTCCTCATTATGAAAATATATTCTAGGTGCCTGTTGTCCCATCAGGAGTCTGCATATACTACAAATGTATAAATGTAAGATTTACACATCAAGAGAATGTTTCCACACTAAACAAAAAACCTGGTCTCTCCCTATAACTGAATAATTACAATTTAAATGCTGATTTACAGGAGCACCTGGTGGAAGCTCATGAAGGCGAGATGGAGATGGTCCCAAGACCTTCTTGCCACCGCACCATCACACTGTCCTACCACCTACACAGTGCTAAAAGTATCAAAGAATTTGTAATATGCTTACAGTTGGAGTCTGACGATTGGTAGGAGGCTTATCTGGTATTTCAGTTTTAAAATAATCTGACAATATATGATTGGTATTTCTTGTGCTCCACATCTTTGGAATATGCTTCAGCAACACTTTAAGATTACCTCTTTAAAGAAGACCTATTATGCTGATATTTCAGCTTCATAATCATAGTCTTGGACTCATTGAGAGTAGTTCTGCGGAGACTACAGATCCAAAAAGTTCATATTTAGCTGATGATGGTCATTTCGGGCCAATTTGAGCCCCTGTCCATTCTCAAGAGCCCACTTTCTTCTGATTGGCTAAAGTCAGGGAGAGTGACAGGAGACAGAAGCCAAGTCTACAACACTTCTATATACAGTCTATCCTGTCAACAAACAAAGAAACGGATCTTTGTTAATCAGCAATTCAGACTTTACAAACCAGTCCAGACATATATGAGTGTGAATCTGTAACACGCTGCAGTACATGAAACAAGTCCCATAATATTCAGGAGAGGAGAGCTGGAAAACGTGTTCAGTTACTAAGATGACCATGATCTGACAGTCTTGTTTCCAAACACCTACAGAAAATGTTGACATTTGTACATCATACCTTCATCCTTCTGAACAGATTTCTAAAACAGAGCCTTTCCATCAGGCTGCAGTCTAAGCACAGTTCTTGCAGAGATTACTCAAACATCAGTTTACGTCATGATTTGAAACTATGACCATGTGTAGTATGAACACCCAACATTGCAAAACTGTATTTAGAACAGAAAGCATGGAAAAGCATGATCATTTATAATCAATAATTCTTTTTGATTTTAGCTGTCACTGCTTTTGACTGTTTTTAGTCTTGTTTTGTTTTAATTTCCTCTCCTCCCCACTCTTACATCTTTATTAAAAGTCTCAAATCTATACAGCAATGTATTATCTTTTTTATTTGATTTATTAGTGTTTATTACACATACCTTAGCAGAGCACAAACCTCTACAAAGACATAATCCAGCTGTACTGATACTATAGTGTCTATATTATAGATTGAACACTGCTGCCCTCTTGTGGTGAAATAGCAACACTATGTACTTTCTGATCCTTCAATATTGTTATTGTGCTGTTGTAAATTAAATAAATAAATAAAGATTCATTTTGTTTTTATTTAACTTTTCTTTTTTCTATATTTCTTCTTTATTTTTATTTAGTCTTGATAACATTGCAGGCTCTGGTTCCTTGTCCTTGGTTGTTGCTGCTCGTGTTTTGTTTTGTTTTGTTTTTTTGCCCTGTATTGTTTATCTTGTGTGCAAAGGACAAAGCATTTCACTGTACACTGTACTATGTATGAATGTGTATTTGATTTTTATAAGAAACAGCAATTTTTGTCGGATCCGGGTATTTTTTTAGGATATGATCCCATCCTCTGATCTGAGCCAAAATGTAATCATACGATCTTTGAGTGATAAAATATTTCTCAAAAAAAAAAAGAAAAGAAAAGAAAAAAGATCCCCGATATATTCTGAGGCGTGTGAAGCAAGGGAAAAAACCTCTACTGTTCACTCAGAAACTGTCAGAGACTCTCTCAGTCTTCAGTCCTGGTAAGACTTGGGTTTTCTCACACAACATGAGCCTAAACAGATTGGGTTGCACCAAAACATCTTATGAGCGTTTGACTGGAGATCCAAAGTCTCCCGTCTCGGCTATAACCGTGGTATAAGCTGCCAAACTGGCTACAATAGCAGTGAAGATTGGAATTGGCATTAAACTCACGCAGTGTGACTCAGCTTGCTCTACTTTTCCCTCAAAAAAAAAGAGATATTGTTATTGTCATTGTCTACTGTACAAGCTGAGTCAATTTCTCACTTGATTGAACCTTTACAAAACTAATTTTCTCAATCCTCCTGCCTGTGCCATTGCTTACATCTTTTGTCACAATGTGGATCCGTTTTTGTTTTCACGGCTTTACAAACCTCTGACTTCTCTCCCGACTGGATGGCAGGCAATTAGCTTGTTAGATTCTGCATGTGAAACCACTCTTTTGTAGATTGGACCACCGTAGACCGGTCTACAAAATAAATATTACATGAACCAGCAGGCCTTCATGTGAGAAGAATCTTTGGTGTCTCACATTCGATTTTTACTCGAGTGCTCCAGAGTGACAATTTATTAATTAGCTGCCAAAAAATGTTGTTATCCATCACAGGATATGCCTCTGTGTTTTTTGACACTGTTGAAAAGAGAATGTGTTTCAGCTGAATACAAATCTTACCTTAGGTGTGTGTGTGTGGGCAAAAAAATCCCAAATAAAAACTTCACTTTCATTTAAAATGTGGTTTTACGAGTCACGTAGCAACAACAAAGTCCCCGTTAACTATCCCCTCAAACATCTACCGGGCAGTGTTAGCCAATGCTAATGCTGCCGAGTCATAACAGAAACATGACAGCTTGCTGAAGAAGTATGAACTGAGGACGTGTGGAGGCTGTTTAAGGCTTTTAAAAACACAGATGAGACGTGCTCATGAGAAGACCGAGAGATCAGTGGTGTGATGATAGCTTCTTGGTAAAGACAACTTTGTCATGTAGCTAAAAAAAAAACCCTAAAGGAACATGTATAAGCGCTTAATCAAAGGATACTTAATTTCCTGTTTAACTTTTATTTTTTTTTTATTTCTGATGTTGTACTGATGCACGGCAATCCAAAGCCCTGCTTTATGAGACACTGCATAGGTTATACAAAACTAGAGGTGTGTTCAGACACCAGCACAGGCTGGTGGTCCAGGGACAGAAGAGAACAACAAGCATTAAACATCGATCAATAACACAGCTGGCACCTATTCAGGTACAAATACACAGTAGTGATGACACTAAAGTGTATCCAAGCTGTTCAAACAGATTACCTCAGAAAACCTTAACACTAAGGTATATCACTTTGAGGTATCTCATTCTTGTAATGTTTTCTACAGCAGATCATTGGATGCTGGGAGAAAATGTTTTCATAAAATCAGTCACCCCTAAATCTGACTGATAAGGGAGTTATCAGCATAGCCAACGGCCCCAGTGAAGACATTTGTTTTAACATGAAGAAACTAGACAATAAAGCTGTGTAACTCTAAATTAGAAGCAACTACATCTGAACAATTTGAAAGGTTCTTTCCAAAATGTATGAGACTGCGGTACCAAAGAGCTCTGAGACAGGAGAGAACTGCTCTAATTATAGAAGCAGGAGGCTGTTGAGGGGAGCTCTTTTGGGCTTTGGGCTTTGTTAAATTTGCACAGAGGAGTACAGACTGCAACTTGATAACACTAAAAGCAGTGGAGTATGGGAAGCTAAAGTCATCCTCACAACTGGAACAAACTTTTAAATGCAAGGTAACCTTAAATGCAGGATTCCATACAAATAAACACACAGACCTGTGAAAATTACCTAAAGGCAAAATTAGTGCTTCCTCTGCTGTAACTCTAGTTACAACCATAGACTGTATATAGAATGGACAAAGCCAATGTGACGTCACCCATTGATTTGCATCCTGAAGCCAGGAGTCTTGAACCCAAGGACACTGCACAGTGTGTATGAGACTTGAGTCATGACTGAAAATTATGATTTTTGAATTGAAGCCAATGGGAGCCAGAGATTTTTTAATCATCTAGTGGCTGTCAGGAGTATTACACTTTTTCGCACTTCTGCATTGGCCTCCTTTTTGAGACCCAGCTGCTTCATCCATTTCTATATACAGTCTATGGATATTATTTAACAAGTACTGCACTTTTACACCCCTGCATCAGTTTGTTTTTGTTTTTATTAAGTTCAATTACATTAACTTCCTCATCTAACCCAGAGGAATTTCACCCAATTGTATTATTACAGCCACCTGTTAATCAATCTGCTGTTAGCAGTACAGTTCAGATTACCACAAAACTTGGACAGAGAGTAGTAGCAGCTGTAGTAATAATCAGTAGGTGGAGGAGTAACTTTAGTTAGTACATAGTACTAATGTTGTCTTGATAGCTATGGTGTTTTGTTGTGTTTCAGTGGTCCAAACAAATTTCAATAGTTCGATAACTAACTATTTTGATGAATCTCTAAAGATTTAGCTTGACACTGATGATGCATTCCATCAACTCTGATTCTTACATTACCTACATTTTATAAGATTATTTTTGTTGTCCTTGGTACAGAGTTGTTTATATTTGTTGGAGATCGAACAGCACGTAACATTTATAGAAAGAAAATGTTGTTGTAGGTTGCATAAATATAAAGTAACGTGCTTACCATTGTATCTGTATGACTAAACTATCTTCTTTTGGTAAGCTGAATTATAAACATATTTAAACCTACAGAATTTAGAAAGAACTAGAAATCCCACTTTTTAATAAACTGATGACACAAACTGAATAGAAATGAATGAATAGCCCTTATCTGAAGTCTTTACCTTGATAGTGGGTGGGGCAATGGCCAAGTACTTGTCTCCGTTGTGGTAGGTGATGGACTCTTGTCCTATGATTATAGCTCCACCAAATGGCTCTGGCACTAAAATACAAGCACACCGGAGAGACAGTTGGGACTACATTCACACAGACGCAATTCTGAACAGGTATATACTGCCGCAGTCAATTGCAATTTCATTATTAATCATCTCTAGTTTACATACACACACAAAATTCCCTTAACTCAAGGCTTTGCGTACTCTTTTGTTTGTTGAATACTTTGCAAATACAGACAATAGAGCTGCAAATAGACACTATGTTGTGATATTAAAATGTTTTACATTACTAATAATTTTTAATAAGAAGAATTTGCTATTGTTCATTTATGTAGGACAAATTGCCAAAAATAAATTGAGGTCATGTCCACATCCTGGGGTTATTTCAAATTAACAAAATATACCATCTTGTCTCGAAAACATTTTTACCCTTTCCTTTAAAACTATTTGGGTTTAAATGATGGATACATGCAATTGTTATCTATAAACTGATGAAATTGTTAATAAAGGCATTAAATGTCTGACAACAATTTAATCAACAATTTAAGCTCGATTTACCTGGGATGACCATAGATGCCTCAGCCTCCACATTTTCCTGTTTCCAAGGGCCCTTGTTGAACTCCTTCTCCCTCAGAGAAACCTCATAGGTTTTCACATGGCGTCCCTGGGGATCCTACAATATAAGACCATTTAATATATTATAAAAATGTCTTTGTTATAACAAAATTATGGAAAAACAATAACCCCAAAGGGTTTGAGATAATGCTTGAAAAATAGGTTGAACTAATGCACGTCCCAGTTATATAAACTCATCAACATGGTCTTTCCTATTCCCTTAAAAGTCACACTGTAGCCCTCCTCCAACAGTACCTGATAGATGAAGCAGACAGTCGGGGCCTGGCAGCCATACAGGAAGTGAACATCAATGACCTGCAGCTCCTCCAGTCTGATGTTGAAGGCCTTGAGCTCACGGTTGTCCCGGTCAAGTGGAATCACCTTGAACAACCCATCATACAGCCGTAGGCCAATCATGCGGCATTCTGGGTCTACAATTCCGATAATACCAGTCTCTGAAGGACGTCCAATACGATCCTGCAAGGAAGCATTTGGTTTTGAGAAGTTTAAGAACCCAGGCCACATTTAGACAGTCTCAGTCTTCAACCAACAATTTAAAAAAAATCAAATTTATAGAGCAGATATTAAGTTTGCCAACAAACAATACAGTGATTCTAAAAAATATATAGATCTAAAAACACATTTGTATGATTGTCTCACCCACCTGGACATTGCCATGGGCTCGGGTGATGATGTCAATGCTCTCTCCATTCTGTTTGTATTCTAGAATGCAGGCGTTATACTTTGATGTGAGGATGAACAGCAGGTCCTTACTCTCGCCCTGGAGAATGAATAAAAAAAAACCCCAAAGTTTTCACTTACCAAACACACAGAGGCTTAGTTTTATTTTTGTAATCAGCGTTTAGTACAAAATGTTCTCCTGGCCTTTGCACTGCTACTAATGATCAGACATTTGATCGTCCTAGCAGTTTAATTATGGATACAAACTCTCAAAGTCTATGAATTCACTCATCAGTCAAAATAAGTATTTTGGGTTTCATTTGTATCTTTACAGCTTAACAGAACTGCTACACACAACACAGACATTATGCAACACTGCTTTTTTGGAGAGCCTACCAATAATTCAAACATATACAATTTCCATATGCCAAACTCAAAGATGACAAAGGTAACAAAAAATAAGTTAGGTA
>OOFC01047561.1:0-24638 GCA_900323345.1 Pseudochromis fuscus
CGGCACGGAGCTTGCTAGCTTGTAAAAAGCCAACGAGCTTCGTGCTGCCGATACATTAGCCACACCGGTGTTTAAGTTCAAAGCGTCGGAAAAAAGTAGCAGCTTATAGTCCAGAAAATACGGTAATTAACAATGAAAAGATTTTCAGATGTTGACTTTAGGTAATGACATCAGAATTAAAACAAAAAAAAAGTGGAAATGAATGTACATTTTCAGGATGCTTCATACCTCAAATACCCAGAGGATATACAGAGGCTGTAACTATGATGTCACGATAACAATTATTGGGACAATTGGTCTGCATGTTGTACTTTTACAGTCAGTGCTTTAAGTCATTTCAGCCTTGTACTGTCAGTTTTATTTTCAATGGAGGACCTTTACTTGCAATCAAGTGAGTGTTTCATGCTTGAAAAAGACCATTATTGAATTAAAGTCAATTGGATTCAGAGTTTTTTGCAGCCAGCATCTAGTGGCCATTGGTGGTATTGCACATTTTTACCCATTAGCCTCACTTTTGATATGCAATGCGATGCTTTTTCGACCACAGACACTGTCCTACACTTTTGTATCTCACGCAGGTGCTTGCATGACTTTAAAATTAAATAAACTTCTTACTTCAAGTGCTCCGATGCACTCGAACAGGTCGTTACAAATTGAATACGACCTTTTCACTCCACATTCGAACAAATATTCAACTATCAACTAAAAAGTGACAGCTCTGATTTACAGTCTGTGTCCTGTGATGATTTGTACTCCACACATGCACAATATCAAGTTCCTATTTTCCTCTTATTTGCCGAACAAGACAATAAGAATGAGTTAGTGCTGACAGCAGCCACCCAGAAGTTAGTGAGTGTATTTACCCAACGTTCCCTTGTAAGATCACCCTCACGTGGAGTCAGTCGCTGAGACGCTCCAACTGGAGGATTGTGGGATCATAAAGTTCTTGTTTACAGAAATTGAAAGTGGCTGTTTTCTTCCCCTGTCCATGTCATCTCAGCCCGGGGAAGAATCTGAACTTATGACCCTCAGTGCAGCCCACTGAGAGACACAACATTTTCATAAACTGTATCAATATATAACTTCACAAGTTGGATGCGTACTTCTCATTAAAGGGTAAAGCGAGATGTTTCACCTTTCAGTTACATAAGGAAAGGTTTGTAGGACACAGACTCGTATTACTATTTTTACAAATGGTCACCTGGAGCAGATCTTGTCCTCGCTGTGCCCTCGACTCAAACTAGGCCGAGGCGCAGCATCAGCATTTAACAGCTCCGGATTTTCCTTCCACCATCTCGTGTACAGTGTCACCCAAACACGACTTCTCACGGTCTTCTGAAATAAATATGTAATAGTCACGACCACACAACATCCAGCACCTGTCAGGCTGCAGGATGTCAGGTTGTCTATTTGTAATTCATCCAGTAAGAGCTCATTGTACATTTATGGAGGAGGAGACTGGTTGTACAGTATTTTCATGCATTCAAGGTTGTTTTTTTGTGAAATAATCTGCTGTTATTTAACATTTTGATGAAATAATTTGGATTGTCGAGGTCAGTTCACCACCTCTGATTTCATCAAAACACAACAAATACACATGTTCACATATTTCAGCAGTTTTAGATTGAAGTGACTCTAATTCCAATTTATTATCTATTAAAAAAAATAATTAAACCCTATAAAAGTATCAACTTTAAATCTAATTTACCCTGTCATGTAGTACTGTTGGGTACCTCAAGTGAAGTATCTGTGTGAAATCTAGGTCATACCATATGGAGGCACTTCCACTGTGAAATAATGATTTATTCAGACTATAATCTGAAGGGACGGGGAGTATATGATGATATTTTGATGTGCTGTATTAGTGAACAGCATCCTGATCTATTCAGTGCTTCTCTCTGCACCCTGTCATAACCAATACCACTCAGGTGTGCACGCCTCTACTTGTTCCTGACCTCCATCATCTTGCCTGATGTGATCTGTTGTTTGAATTCTGTTTAAGTACCAAAGTGAACTAATGAAGCGACGCTCCTGAAACCATTTCAAGTCTTTATTTGACAAGACGCCTGAGTAATTTTGGAGCAGCCGCCGTTCACATGATGTACTTGTGAATGCGTGGGTTTGAGTCTCCACTACAACTCTCTCCCCTTACCTTTCTGCCGACTTCTCAGGGTTTCCTCACCTTCTCCTGTTACATAATCAGAGTATTCACTTTCTGCCTGTCAGCCCTGATCTGCAGGATAACTCTGGATGTATTCTTCTTTATTCATGCCCGAAAAAAAACTTTCCCTGCTCAGTCCTATTAATTTTCTATGACTGCCTCGGCTGCGGCCACAGTGTCTGTGGTTATCTTGTAAACACAAACAGCATGAAAAGACAAAAATGAACTTGACAAAACCTCAAACTGTAACTTATCTGTGAATTATTAAAAGGACGGTGTGGTGTACTACTACAGACAATAGTTCAAACTGTAACTCTGTGGGTAGAACTACAACTAAAACTTGTGATACGAGACAGTAGCCAGTTTTTGTGAAGGATTTAGTACTAAAGAGTTACATCATAGACTGTTTATACCATGAGTGAAGCTTATGTGACATCACCCGTTGGTTTGTGGACCCAGGAGATCTGGAGTTTGACATTTGAATGTGGCCATGTTTTATTGGAACCAGAAGTGACCATATTTGGATATGAAGGGAGGAGTGAGAAGGTGGGTGTGACCTTTGAACCCAAGGACACTGTCCAATGTGTATGAGACTTGACTTCAGTAGTGAATGAGTCTCCAAACCACCTGTAAGTCACTGGAGACCAGAGCTGTCAATCAAACTAACCACGCCCCTAAATCATTCTTATTTTGAAGCCGAATATCTACTTCATGATGAACTGATTTTCAGATGAAGTAAAAGCTAAGGACATCAGAATCAGTTGTGGAAAAAATGTATTGACTGAGTCTTTCAGGATGGAAATTTTTGAACTGAAGTCAACTGCAGCCAGAGTTTTTTGGAGCCAGCATCTAGTGGCCATTAGTGGTATTACATTTTTTTTGCACTTCTGCATTGGCTTCACTTTTGAGACCTGGCTGCTTTGTCAATTTCTAAATGCAAACTTTGCTAAAGTCTTGAGCAGTTGGTTTCTTGAGTCTAAATAAAAATCCATCATAAAAACACTTAGCACAAACCTCCATGTAGGTATAATCTCCACTAAATTGTCTGGCAAAGGGTAGATTTTTCTTTTGAAGTATATCGCTCACAAGTTCCTTAACTTCGTGGGAGTGAATGATCCCTTGAATGTACTCAGTGAAACTTTTTTCTGTTGTTAGTGATTTTGAGACCTTGTTGCTTCATCCATTTCTACATATTTCTATTATTTACACCCAGAATCTTGCAGATGTGTAGTTAACAGAGCCTGCAAGCTTCTCACATTAATACCCGCTGTTTTAAAATACAGTTCATAGAGCACATGCAACACTGTGCAGAGTAATGCCACAGCCTCACACAGGGTTACCCTCCCGTGGCAAACCTGTGGCTCGTCGGTGTGTTTTAATTTGATTTTGCCCGTCAGTGGTATCAACTTTCACTCAGGAGCAGCTTTATCACTCCTGTTCACACTGAGATTTCAAACCACCCTAAGCAGTCCTTTCATCTCGGTGAGACGGAGCAGATATCTGAGCATTATCTCGATTTGCCGATGTGTGGTCTCGCTCTTCATGGGTAAAGCAGTGAGAGTGTGTGTGTGTATGTGTGTGTCTCCTATAGATCTGTTGACTACAGCATCGATACACTTCCACCTCCTCTCGATGATGCTCCACCGCTAATGGACACACAGTAAGCACATACAACTCCTATTTACACCATTGATGTTCTCGCTGAAAGCTTTTTCTGTCGGGTTTTACGTAAGATCGCTGCTCTGATGGTCAGATCGTGTGTGTGTGTGTGACCGTGTGCAGGTGTGAAAGTTCAGGAGTTCAGATGACACCAGAGATGATCAGAGCAGTGTTTTTGTCGGGGAGGCTCTGGTTGCCGATGGCAACATCACTACAGGGATATCAGCCAGGTGAGTGTATGATGGGTGCATGTTTACACTAGAGAAGCATGTTCCATACAATAAATAAAATCAGAGTTTAGACACATATTGGAGAAAGAGCTTTTTTAAAATGGATAAAAAACATGTTTAGTTTGAAGAGGGGAAGTTCTCAGGATAAACCAAACATGAAGTGAATGAATGTTTCTTCCAACAAAATCTTCCTGGAACAAGCTGCAGGATTTCCAACCGCTGTCATAACTCTTTCCTCCTTATCCCGTATATAAACTCTTTTAACCCCCATTTTTATGAGACAACATCCTATTATCGTGCCAATGTTTTGTTTTATTACTTCTGTAAATATGTAGCTGCCAGATATTGTAAAGCTAATAAATGTGTGATTGAAATGACCCTGCAAATCTAATATTAAATCATTGATAATAACAAATGAAACATTACTGGTTTAGGAAATATTGATAAATTTTGTAATAAAAGTAAAAACTAAGAGATAAATATAGAATTAAAGTTTTGTATTTTTTTGTATTCTGACAATAATTATTGCATTTGTAAAACTGCGCTCGCACCAAATGCCTAACGAACTTTGTCTTGCGTTAGCTGTGGGTCACATAAACTTGTAAACTGCTTCTCAATGCTGATTGGTTTTCGCAACACCACATGATGCCAGTTTTCCATGTAGCCCAGTGCAAATTTCCATCTACTTATATCTTTGCATTGACTTATTATATCATCGCACCACAGGAGAAATCTGCTTTGTTGTATAGTGTGACACAGCTTTAGACTTTTCCCTAATGAGTTCTCCAGGATGGATAAAGTGGTCATTTTAAACTTAAATCCTTCATCATTTAGTCCTCTGTCTGAGGCACTTCAATTTGTTGGCAGGTGCCTCCTGTTTGCTTTAATTATCCTTGAAATGTGTCTACTAAGTTTTTCTTAATGCTTCCAAACCTTTCATATAAATGTTACGTTATATTCTTTACAAATAATCTTCCTGCTCCAGCTGCATTTGACCAGTTTTAATTCCCCCTCTTCCATCAGTAATCTTAAATTGCTTTGTCACAGGCACCAGAGGGATGGAGACACATGGGGGCAACCTACAGGTCCAACCAGAGTTCAACCAGATGGCAAAAAAGACTGATGAGCACCTCGAGGACAGTGAGGCAACTTCGCGTGGAGAGGACTGTGAATAGGCAAAAACCACATATACTGTCAATATATTCACACATTTTTGCAGGATGACAAATAAGCCTCATCCTACTCACCCATACAAGACTCTCCTTTGTCTGCCCTGCCACTTCTGTAAAAATCAAACCTGGTTACTCTCTCGCCCACCTACAAGCCTCCTTTCTACCCACTCAAAATTACCAGTAAGCTTCCCTCCTGTGCTTTTACAAAGCCTGGAAATTTGTTCTCCCTTCACCCACTCAGATGCACACATAAGCACAGCTACAGTATATTCAAACAGCCTACATCACATGCCTAAAACACAAGACTTCTGCATTTTATGCTGAAGGTTACATTGTTGTAGCAGCAAAGTACTATAAGTACTGTAATATACTTTTTTTACTATTAAACCTTTTATGGCAAAGAGCAGTGTCATGCTTGACTTTCACTGATGGTAAAATATACCTGAATCTTTCTTCCTGTCTTGAACTGAGGGTTTGTTATTTTTATAAGATTACTCTTGCTGCTCACGGACTCCAAGGTGTGAGTATTAATTCAACATTTGCTGGAAACATCAATTTAACATTCACATTTATGTGGTCATAAAAAAAAAAGCTGCTTCATTCAAAATCTAATTTCCAACAGAGCTGAGAAAACTCAGCGGGGCCTCCTGTCACCCCTAGAGGGAGCTCCTACTCTGAGTTTTACAATTAGATTTATTTGTCCTTCAGTGTGTGTGTGTGTGAGTGTGTGTTCTCTTAATGGCAGTGTGGTGTAGAAAAATACAGTAAAAGAGCAGTGCCTATTCCAATTCCCTTTTTTCAGACACACACAGTCACAGACAGGAAAAAAAAAAGGTCACGTTGTTTGGACGTGGGGTTGGATCCACACAGGAATACTAAAGCCTATAGCCATACCACTTCACTGCCGGACTGCATTGAGATGACAGTAAAGGGTGTTTGTTAAAGGACAGCACTGTTGTTTTTCACCAAAGGAGAACTCAACTGAGTATTGTACTGCAAGCACTCGTGTGGCTATATTTATGCTCCTTTGTACAGGTTGAAACCTCAAAGGTAGCAGTACAGTAGCTACATATTTCATTAGCGGAGGGCATTGATATACATTTAATAAATAATAGACTGGGTAATAATAGAAACAGAAATGTGTGTGAGTGACAGATGAAATGGAGAGGAGCTACAGTATAGCTTTATACTCTAGTTACAGTTAGTTTGTGTATTACCCACAAAGACTGTATTTAAAATAGATGAAGAAACCTGGTCAAGAAAGTCAAGAAAGTGCAATACCACTGATGGCCACTAGATCCTGGTTCCAAAAATCAACTGGCTTAAATTCAAAAATGGTCATTTTTAATGATAAAATACTCTGTCAATAATATTAGCCTTCAAAAAGAGGAAGGTTTAGGGGTGTGGCTAGTTTGATTGACATGTCTGGTCTCCAATGATTTACACTGTCTCAGGGGCTTCTTTGCACAGTCTGCACCTGGGGTTCTGTCGGGTGTGGTAGACCTGGGGTCCTGTCTGGTGTGGTAGACCCTGGCCTCGATGGATCGTGTGTTTAGGGACTGTTCTTGTGCAGCCATGATTACATCCTCTGTATTGTCTTTCAGTCCACCCTTTTCTGGCCACTGGTATGTTCCCTCAATGTTGGCCACTTCAGTCTGTCGGTGGTACATGCCATGCAGTGGTTTGACACCATGATGGCTCTTCAGGCCCTTCCTCCTTATTGGGTTTCTGTTGCCTGAGGCATTCACTCAGCAAGTCGTCGTTGGGGGCCGTGTATTCCCAGAGGCCTGCTCTTTCCTCCAGGATCGTGGCTCTGACACTCCTCAGCCCTCGGCCCCTGTCTTTTCGCTTCATGTACAGCCTCAGGATGCTGGACTTAGGGTGAAACCCTCCATGCATTGTGACAAGCTTCCTTGTCTTGATGCCTGTGGCTTGGATCTCTTCCAGTGGCCAGGATATTATGCCAGCAGGGTATCTGATCACTGGCCGGGCATAGATGTTAATGGCCTGGATCTTATTTTTGCCATTCAGCTGACTTTTCAGGACTTGCCTCACCCGCTGCAGGTACTTGGCTGTGGCTGACCTCCGAGCTGCCGCCTCATAGTTGCCATTTGTCTGTGGGATCCTCAGGTAATTGTACCTGTCTTGCACATCTGCAGTGTTGCCTTCAGGTACTTTAACCCTTTCGGTTGAGATCACCTTCCCTCTTCTAGCTACCGTCCGCACACATTTCTTTATTCGGTATGACATCCCAATGCCATACCTGATATATACATATATCAGCAATATGATATATATCACGAATTATATTTCATTGTCATTTCATGGCCATTATTTCACGGTTCAGCCTTTACATGGTTAAAGATGCACAACAGTCTGTACTAAGTGTAATATTTGTTGGCCGATGGCCTAGTTTATTGTTATTGATTGGCTTATTGAAGCATAGCGACATTTGCGTTGACGCGGCATTATCACTATCACATTACTTAAGCAAGAGTTACGTTAGTGTAACGTTGCTTGTGAGGGGAAAAACATGTCTGGCAACACAGATACAATTTACAGTTCTCCATATTTTCATAATTCTCCCCCGAGCTGAGCCACCTGGACATGTCCATGTGATATCGTATCATTCCTTATTTAAAACCTGTTGTTTCTGAATGGTATCAAAGCCCCTGTATCTAGATGCACATCGGATCATCTTCTAGGGGAGAGATGAAAGCCCATAATACCTGCCATCTATGGTTCCTTTCAACACAGGTGCTATTATTGTTTTCTTCAACCTGATTGAAAAATGTGACCAAACACTCACAGACCCAACCATGAAACACTTTTCCCTCAGCCAGCTCAATTTGTGCTGAACCTCATGGCAAGAAAACAGCTGAGCACTTCTGACATGTTGCCCACAACAGCTCGACCACCCTCTGAAATCTCCAAAGGAGGACAGAGTCAAAGCAAGAGGTCATTTCTGAGACAGGATCTTCCTCAGCTGCTGTCTCTGTGCTCCCATCGACCAATATTCTCTGGGATAAATCAACAGTAACCCTCAGTCTCACCCTGTTTTTTTTTTGTTTTTGAACACACACCTTCCGTCACTTGGGCTTTTTCCCTCACACACTTTGCAGAATTACTTGCTAACACTTCTTAGGTGAGAAACTGTGTTGCAGTCTTGGTAGGTTTTTGCCTCAGAGTAATGGCCCCTCAGAGATACAACAGCCTGCCTCAAATTGTTTGACCAGCAACTCTGCAACTTCTGTCAAAAGCTGAAATAAATTTGGTCCGACTTTGTACAAAGTCTTTGACTTAGTCTGTGCTTGGAATGGCTTCAAGAACCTGTGCTACGCAAATATAAAGCATCAACTCCAGAGACTGTTTGTGTGTAGACTGAGGCTTATTTCACAATGTTTTTGAAATAACTTTGAATTGGAATAAACTTCAACCAAAGAGAGAACAGAAGGTGGAAGAGAGTGTTAAAAATGTGGAGGATGGTGGGGTCAGTGTGTCTGACAGACTGGCAGCCACAGATAACAAATGAAAAAATATCTCTTAATGCCATGTCAGCTGTTTAACCAGCACAAACAACTTTTGCTTGGAATAATAGCTGTGACGTCTCCACTGAGGATTTGTAAACTTCAAGCTGAGGGTCCTGCAAATGTTGAGTCGGCGCTGCTTCTTGTCCTTGATGACAGACGAGCTTAATGGCGGTGGCGGTGGCAGGACGACCTGAACCTTTCGAAGAGTAAAATCACTGAAAGGCCTATCTAAATTAAGCCATGGTGCACTTCTATCAAATTGGGGGTATTTAAGTTGGAGGACGAGCCGACAACACAGCAGAACATTGACGTGTCTGGGAGTTGGCCTCTAGATTGGGTTTATAATGGAAGCAGGTCAGAAAAGCGACAGTGAGTGGACAATCAGGCTGATTGTACTTCTACTTACGTGTACAAATACTTTTTCAAGTAGTTCCATTTGATGCTCATTTGTACTTTTTACACTAATGGCCGATGACTAAGCCCTAAGTTGCTTCCAGTGGTGACTCTGTTCCCATTGGTGGGTTAAAATGTGAGGCCAAGCTAAGGTAAAAATATGCTGTGTAAGTGCTGTCTATTTAACATCCATATACCTTTTACGAACCCGACTTGTTTTGTTAAAAAATGATTGAAAGTCAACCTGAAATAAAAACAAAATATCTTTTTAATCCTTTTAGGTCGTATCACTGGTTGTATTGATTGCTTACTGAGAGATGTAGCAGTTTCAACCAATAGCATCATTGCATCCACCTGTCAATCAATCAGCACAGTTCAGATTACCACCATAATGCCTGACAGAGTAGTAGCAGCTGGAGTAGTAATCAGTAGTTTGTTGGAACAGTATTATTAGTTACTGCGTAAATCTTTTCATTATCTAATAATGTAGTGTATAGGTTATCTAGTAATGTTAGCTAGCTACGGTGTTTTGTTGTGTCAATGCTCCAATCAAATTGCGCCATAGGTTTTGTCCTGCCAACATTTCCGGAGTTGGCTAGAAGTATGTCACGATACAGAAGTTAGATACCGTCAAAATGCTGTTTCAGGTTGACGTTAAAGTTGGAACATCGCTTTTTAATATCTCTTTAACCATATACAAGATTATTGCACCATTGAAAATTATAATTTTTGTGTAGATAATACATGTATTTTACAGTAACAGCCAAATGGAGCAAACGACAAAGTTAAAATGCAGTAACTATACAATTTGAGAATTACTACATCCTGGCTTTTAATTGGCCCTCAGGCAACAGCCACTGTTTGGTATTTTGTAAACTCTATGGCAGTGATTTTGAGGGTTAAATACTGAGTCTGATTAATCTTACAGCCTTGTTTAATTTTAACTGTCAACCACTTTAGTCAACGAAGCTGTTTCATACATTGCAACCTAAATAAAGATGAACCAGAGATTCAAATAGAGCTTGATTTGTTGTTGCTAATTTTGGATGTGGGTACATGTATGGAGAAACATACTGTAAAATCAAAGGAAGATATTCCTGCTAAATTTCCCTTTGATTATATTCATCAGTCGGTCTTTTATCAATAAGTGGGAAAAGAAATGCAGTGGTTTCTTAGTTTGGTTGGTTGGCTGCTCCAGTCCCCAAACCCAAAGTGAGTTTCCATAAAGGGAACATGAAGAGTAAAATATCAGAATCACAACTTGGGCTGAGACGACTGTGTGAATTTAAAAACCCCAATTTAAAGCCTTTCTTGCTTGCACACCTATTATTGTAGTGCGAAAAGTAATTTTTTTTTTTTCTTTTTTGAATGCCAGACTTGTCATCTCTCGGTAGCCTGGAGCGTTTTTTCCCCTTATAATCTTGCAAAGATTATGAGTCACTTCTAACTGAGCTATATGTAGGTACTGTGCTTCTTTGTTTGACAGCTCTGAACTCGTTATTATGTCTTGAATGAAAAATGTGAACGACATTCTATTGTCTTGTCAGTCGACCAAATAACCTTTCTTTTAAAGGGCATTTTCACATTTTTTTCTAATTAAACCCGCTTTTTATGAAATGTAAATCTTTGTTCTGCAGTTGCTCGGTCTTGATTGGTGCACATTGTCTATTTTAACAAAGGAGAAATTTCACTCACTAACCTTTATCACCATTGCACTTGTGTTTGTAGTGTTAATGTGGCGTAGTTTGAAATGTCAGCGTTCTCCAACCCTTGACGCAGCCCGAAGCGATGCAAAACTGCTGGGTTCTGAATCATCTCTGAGTGGGGGTGCTGCGATGGTTGTGATGCGATCGGTCTCCGCTGCTTTGTAGAATTATTGCATTGTACTGTTAGGCTCCACTAAAAGGTGTCAGACTGTCAAATAAGGAAAAGCCGCACATAATTCTTGAGTGTAAACACACCGGGGATATGTTTAAAGAGTTATGGTGGGTTCTACTATGCCTGGTCTTTAAAGCTGACTGGACTGAGCTCATCGTGCTTCTTTATCCACCATGGAGCCCTCACATATGTCCAAATGTTTTCCCCTGCTGCTGCATTCAAATGTTGTTTCAAGTGGTTGACTGTGTATAGAAATGGACAAAGCAACCGGGGTTCGAAAGTGAAGCTAATGGGGAAATGTAAAAATGTGTAATACACTCAATGGCCACTAGATGCTTGCTCCAAAAAACTCTAGCTCCAATTGACTTCAGTTCAAAAATGGTCATTTTCAATCTTGAAACATTTAGTCAATGCATTTTTTTCCTTAGGTCAACTTTTCTTTTTAGTGATCTGGTGGTCGATCTGAAAATGACTTCATAGATAGATATATAGTTACATTTTTGGCTTTTAATTGTGGATAAAAACCTGAAATGGTCAGTGAAAAGTGATTCATAAATCATTGAAATACCAAGCAAATAATAAAATAATTGTTAGCAACTGGGTCTAGTGGGGAAAAAGTGCAGTACCTCTGATGGCCACAAGATGCTGGCTCCAAAAATACCCTCCTGGTTTCAAAATGTGAATCGGTTGAACGGTGAAGTCATGTTAGCTTCGTCCATTCTGTATACAATCAGTGTTTCCAGCCTAAACAGATGAATGGCTCCTGGACGCCTTTGGTGGGAAAACTGAAAAAATCAAAAGTCACACTGAATTTTAAGCATTTTACATTAGTGAACAATACGACCAGCAATTGGATCTAAAAAGGATTCAAAAGACATTTTTTTACTTGAAGTTGACTTTAATTTCAGCCCAGTCAAAGTTAGTGAAAGATGATGGTGAGGAGAAGCCAGGGGATCGAATCAGCTGAAGGTGCATGATCCCTGTAGGTGCTGACTCAATCAAATCACTCAAACAAACCTGTGGGTGGGTAGACTAGTGTGTTCATCTGCACTATTCAGCTGTTTTCTTTCAAATCCCACCTTTAACTGGCAGGATTTACTCCAAGAACTGAGATAGCAAAGATCACGAATTGATGTTTCTTCGGCTTATCGTCAGATCTGAAAGTAAAATGAACCAAACAGGTAGAGAACCCAAAGAGGAAAGCCAAAAGGAGGATGACACAGAGGGACTTTTCAGAATAAAAGCTATATATAACTAGGGCTATGAAATATAAGCTATTGTAAAGATGTACACTGATGCTTTCAAAACCCAAAAGTTGTAGTTACGTGCAAACTTGTCCACTAAGTGGCACTACAGTACCCAGAACTACCTTTGCCGACAGGTGAGGCAAGGATCCCTTTAAAAAACAAACAAATAAAAAAATATGACTTTTTCTATTGTTCTCCTTTACTGCGTCTAATTCAGGCTATGACAGACAGAAAATAGGATTCATATCAATATCTGGAAACATATTTAAAGAGATGGTCTCCCCAAGAATCTGAATTCGGTATACCTGTCAGTTTGATAGGCAGTGAATATGGCTGGCTACATAAAGAGCCATGCTTTCATTTCACGTTGCGAGGGGTGTGCACTGTAGCATTAAATAGGCCACCGACACCAAACGGGGACCACATAAATCCCCCTGACATTTCCGCGGACTGAAATACAAATGTTTATATTTGAAGAGAGGGGGAAAAACAAATGGAAAATAAAATCCTTTTTTTTTTTTTTTTTTGTCAAGGAGAGTGGGCAGGCCTTACCTTGGATTGGATATTTCTGGAAACAGTAACTGAGTCGAGGACGGCTTCAGATCCAACAGCTTTCAAGGTTGTATTACTGGATTTCACGGTTAAAAAATGATTCTTAGTCCCTCATTCAATTCATTTAATACGTCTGAACATTCTGTCCCTCATGGTCAGAGATAAGAAATCGTTCAGTAAGCCATCTGTGCTCCTTGATCTCCGTTGTGCATCTTTATCAAAAATCATTTCCCAGACAAGGAATTTGGAGCTATTTTTAAGCTTGAATGCATTTCCTGTTTAAGATGGAGCTTTGCAAGACGTCGGGGTCAGGACCCGAATCACTGCTGCTTGTGTGCATGTGCAGTACTACCTTATTAGAGAATTCCCCGGTCCCCCTCGGTCGGATCACATGTGTCAGTACTCCTGTGAAATTGCGAGTTTGTCAAAAATACCTGCACCTCGTGCCCCTGACACAATTCATAACCAATCTGTTGCCTGTATTTGATGGATGAAGTGATTGTGATTCAGAGTGTGTGTAGACATACACATTTTATTGAGATATTCAAGATGGCAACAGGGAAGCAGTGACAGAGATACACGAATTACATGGAGAAAATGCATAGTCCTGACATGCAATACAATCGTAATAAACTTTATTTATATACAAAGTGCTTTTACAGTCAGTGTTCACACTTCACTACAATCTCCTAAGGGATACTGAGATCGGCAGGGCAGCTTTGCTTGTCTCAAACATCAGTATAAATGGCTGTAGAGGACTGAAACCAACCGAAATTAAGATCTGGGTAAGTACCGTATTTTCCGGACTATAAGCTGCTACTTTTTTGCAACGCTTTGCACCCTGCGGCTTAAACACCGGTGTGGCTCATGTATCGGCAGCACGAAGCTCGTTAGCTTTTTACAAGCTAGCAAGCTCCGTGCCGCCGTTACATTTAGCCTCGTCACATCAGACCCGGTCAGAGTGGACCACATGAAACTGTTCGAATAAATTCAGTAGTGGCGTGTAGCTCAATAGTCTGGAAAATACGGTACTAGTTTTTAGTTTGATGTATATTTTAAAAAGCAGAACTGAAAAGACAAACAGTAGAAAATAGAGATGAGTTTGGATATAGCAGGTGAATGATAATGATGTGAAGTGTGTAAGCAGAAAACTGTTGTAGTCGAGGAGTAAGCTGTGACAGTAATTGCAGTGTCATGCAACAACAACAAAGGTCATAATAATTGTTAAAGACTGCGCTTTGCTGAAAGCAAGTACACTAATTAGTTCCAGTGTACTTCCTAAATCTAGTGATACAGTATCGTTGTCATGTTTCTGTAGCATCCTTGATAACTGCTTTTAATTAGGGTCATTACAGACACTTGAACCTGCACAGGACCTGCGCTACACCGGCCGAGCTAATCCTTTTAGCAGACAGCATAAAGAAGTACCTCTCTTACATTACATGCCACTGTGGTGTAAGATAATTAGTGCTCTTAACATCTTTAGAGTTGTAACTGGAGTCGACTCCGTACACTGTTCCACCATAAGATCTGAGCATGCACATGTTCACAATAAGACCCAGGAGAGCCACCGTCACTTAAGGGCCCAAATTGCTCCAGTGAAGAGCCCGGAGGGGAGAATCGCTTTCAACAACAGTTAACAATGCATGAGCGCTGTAGGTAAATCTGGCTGGGTTTTTTATGTAAGACACAAAACAACATAGGAGAGTGAAAAAGGTGGTTACCAGCTGCTTGTTTACCGCTAATTAGCTTAGTAACCACAGCACAAACACAGTAAAATAAGCTTTACAGGCCCCAAGCTATCTATCCAATTACTGAGCTAGAAAAGCCCATTGTAGCCTGTTCCCACTGAGTGTTTACAGTACTACAAGCACTTTTTAAAAAAAATCATCTTTTTCATTTTTATTTCACTGTGTGTAAGGTGATTCAGTTGAGATTGCTTTCAAGGAGACGAAACAGGGCAGTCATTGGCTTCAACAATCGACTCTTTCCCAGCTTCAGCTGTACAGCAGAATAAAACTCTAATTTGTAAAATCTTCTCCAAGCTCATAATAATTCAGTTTTCCTTGTGATGTCCGTCCAATTAGAAAAAAGCTCAACATCTATTTCAGTCTGTTTATCCAGCTCTGTCCTCTTAACTCTCACTGTACATAATTACGTACCACTGTGTACTTAGATTTTACTGCCGAACAGATACTATGGGATCTGTGGAATCCTTTGAATTAATTTGTGCCTCAGTGTTTATACTGCAGTATCATTCACTGGCCTTATTGTCCATGGTGTACCTCTGTAGTTAGTACTGTATACATTTGAATAGCTGCTGCTCCACATTTTAGTCCACCTTAGGAAAGCATGTTGATCTTGTTTTCTGGTTGCTTCTGTAGTACAGATGTATATGTTGGAAGTATAATAACAAAATGTGCTTTTTCTAAAGGGAAGTGTGTGCCAGTGCTGCCAGATGTTGCTGCTTCCAGCTGTTGCTGAAAGAGTACATATTGACAAGATTGATTAAGCTTCTTAACGTCAGCAGATGAGTCGCGTCACATGTTCAGCAAAGGTAGAATACAGCAAAGTCTTTCAGTCGTCAAACTCTCTCAGTACTTTACACATATTTTACATTTACCACAGACATGATTTATGTGTTTACCTTCTGATATTGTCGTGATTCAAAGATAATATAGATTTTTAAAAATTTGTTGGAATTAGTTTGGGAAACTAAATCATTGAATAGTGCATTTACTGGCCTCTATTTCAGGCAGGCTTATTTTAGAGGCATAGACTGTATATAGAAATAGACAAATCCAATGTGAAGCGCAAAAAAGTGCAATACCACCAATGGCCACTAGATGTGGGATCCAAAAAACTGGCTCCACTTGACTTCAAATCAAAAATGGTCATTTTAAATCCTGAAACTCTTCTTCTCAGTGATCTGGTGGTCCATCTGTAAATTATTTCATCATTAAGTAGATATAAGGCTTCAAAAAGAGGAAGATTTAGGGGTGTGGTTAGTTTGACTGACAGCTCTGATCTCCAGTGATTTACAGGTGGTTGGGTAAGGAAACATTTAAAGAGATGGCCTTCCCAATAATCTGGATTTGGTATAACTGATAGAGTGGTTGGTGACAGGTGGTTTGGAGGCTTATTCACCGGTGAACTCCAGTCTCATACACATTCGACAGCGTCCTTGGGTTCAAGGGTCAGACTCACCAACTCCTCCCTTCATATCCAAATATGGTCACTTGCAGCTCCCCAAAACCAGCATGGTGACGTTCAAATGCCAAACTCCTGGCTTCAAAATGTCCACAAACCAACAGGTGTCATCACATTAGCGTCATCCACTTTTTACACAGTCTATGAGTATCCCTTCATTTCTTTACCGGGCTTTTATTGTGAAATATTTGCATGCACACTGTATTTCATTTATTCACCCCTATTAATCAAAATTGTTAAGTATTTGCATGTGTATGTCACCTAAGAGATGCATTCAGGACCTACGTGAATAAACATGAAGAAAAGAAATCCATAGAAACATGTTGAACACCTGACCACAACTTTTTTTTTTGAATATGTATAATATTTGCAATTTAGATGTACAATCCATTAAATCCAT
This sequence comes from Pseudochromis fuscus, assembly GCA_900323345.1. NCBI lineage: Eukaryota > Metazoa > Chordata > Actinopteri > Pseudochromidae > Pseudochromis > Pseudochromis fuscus. The sequence goes on from OOFC01047561.1 coordinate 16,433, forward strand.
TAAGCCACTGGATACAGATAAAAACTGTAAAGTCCTTTTTTAACTTTGCATTTGTGTTTCTTCTGGAAGACGTGATTAAACTGCTCACACTGTTAATATCAAATATTTCCAGAGCTTGTCCTCAATGTGGGAAATGCCCCGAATATTAATGGAAATCACGCACTTTTCCATACATTTATGAATGTATTGTAATGCAAATATTCTCTCTCTAACTCATGTAAAACATTTATATTCCCCAAATTAATTTAATGCACCATCTACTAATCATCGTCGAGAACGCACAAGGTCAATCCCTCGCAGTGATGATTCTCTTTGCAATCACTGAACCTTCAAATTATGTGAAAAATAAACCCTTGTCAGCCCAGGCATCTTGGTTGCATGCCTGGTGCTAAAATGATTATTTTCTATCTTTTTTTTTGTCTGGCTCTATTTCTCTCTTCTCCATCTGACATTTTTTGAGCAAGAGAGCTTTATTTTAACCACTGCCAGATTTGTGAATCCTGCTATGCGCTGGGCATTCTGCCTTAATCAGAGATCACAGAGCGCTTGATGAACTTCACAGCCTTTTGTAGCTACATCCCTACCTACGAGAGAGCAGGTTCTGGGGTTTGATTTTTATCAGGCAGAAACTTGTTAGAAAACCATTAGAGAACGTATGCTCTCGACCGTCGAGAAATATTTAACATGACCTTCAGAAGTATTTCTCCTTATCCTGAACTCGAATTCCTCGAATTGATTTTTACAGTAAGCACAGCAATTTAATTAATAGACCGGTTTTCATTTTGCAGTAATAGCAAAAATGTTTCAGCTATCAAAACAGCCACAGATCAGAGTTAATGAAAACACAAACCGTTGATAACGTCCTTCTGTGTAATTGTGTCGACTGTCTGTCTTGGTAGAAATGAAAGGAGTGTGGTTTCACCAGAGAAATAGAAGTTTAATCAGAGTTTAAATAAAACAGCAAAGCAGTGATGTTGTGTAACTGTGCCCTGACACTGCTTTAGTAAACTTTGATTTTGTGATACAAGAAAGCACTTAGAGAGCACAAACAACTGCCAAGGCAAGATCCATATCTGATTACCAACAAATTTTGTCAGATTGTAGACATTATCATCCTGCTTTACAGTGTGTATCTACCACAGACTACTTCTTCTTCCTATTTGTGTCATGATGGTGGCATTTTGCTGCCCCCTACTTCTTCTCTTTCACCGTTGCGTTTGTTAAAACCACAGGATAACGTGAACTCACCCGTTTGGTATTTGATCGTTGCCATGTTGGTTGTTTGGAGCTAGAAGTGACCATATTTGGATTTGAAGGGAGGAGTAAGGAGGTGGGTCTGACCCTTGAATATCTACTTAATTATGATTTATTTTCTGATGGATCACCAGATCACTGATAAGAAGAGTTAACTTCAGTGAATATGGTGAATGAGCCTCCAAACCACCTGTAAATCATTGTGGACCAGACCTGTCAATCAAACTAACCACACCCCTAATTATTCCTCTTTTAGAAGTCTGCCTACTTTAACATTAATGCCAATCAGATTGAAAATTACGATTTTTGAATTGAAGTCAAGAGCCAGAGGTTTTTGGAAGCAGCATCTAGTGGCGATTGATGGTATTGATCTAATTGGCTTGAGACTCGGTTGCTTTGTCCATTTTTATATACAGTCTATGTATTTACTGCTTCCATCTTCTTCATCCTCTCCAGCCCACAGTGGCGTTTTGTTGCCACCGATTGGTTCTCTTTAACCATTGTGTTTGTTACAACATTCGCCCAATATTAGAAAGAGGGATTTTGCACTGTGGTACATTTGTTGCATTAGTCCTCGTGGTTTCTGTTTTCTTATCATTTCTATTTTGGTAAAAATCGTTGTCGCCAAGGTGTTCTGTGTGACCGACGGACAGACGGACTGGGAGACAGATAGCCCAAGACTGATTGTGCCTCCGCTGATCTCATCACGGAGAGCAATTACGCCTGTGAGTTTTCATCTTAACATATCAACAGGCTACCAGGTCTGGATATTTAAATTATGCCTGCCCTCTCCTGTGCTGTGGCATTTCACATATGCTGCCACAGCAGGCAAACTCCATAAGCTTGTGCTGCCCTATATCCACTAAATCTTTGCAGAGATGTGTGTCTGGCCATGCCTGCCTCCATGAAAAACATCAATAATGACCAATATGTGGAAGTTTTTATAAGAAAGTTGAGCACTTACCCACTTACCCACAAGGAGGAAGAGCTAACAAGATAACATGAAATATATAAAAAAGCAATAAGATAACTTGAATTTTCCCACAATTATGCACAGAATCAATTCATGCAGTGAACAAAGAGACGAGTCAGAAGGAATAAAATCACTACAAATTCAATATTATTGAAGGTCAGTATGAATAAATCAAAATAAAAGAGTTTTACAGCAATATGAAATTTATAAGAGGAATTTCTGCCTGTCTGTGCGCTTCAGGCCAGTGAGTTCAAAGCTGTTAAATATTAAAAATAATTAGAATTTAAATTATAAAACAAGTAATATGCAAGATGTATAGTTTTGTAGTATAATATAGACTTTTTGCAGCATTCAGTGGGCATACGCTTTATTGCAGCTGTTTGCAAGGGCAGGCATAAGTGTGAAATAATGTATATTAAGGGCTAATTAAGAAATCACACTCAGTTATCAGTTATTTTTCTCATTTAAAACACAGGCCAGTTTTCAACACCAGGGTCTTTGCGGTTGTGAAACAGCTTCTTAGTTTTATTTAGCTTAACTGAAAAGTAGGGTGTCATCAGCATATGGGAATAAGTGAGGTTGTATAAGTCAATTAAGTTAGAGAGAGCACATGCATTACACACTATCACTTCCTGCAAACTTGGTGTTAATTATCACTTGGGAAAGGGAAGCAGGGAATTTTTCATTATTGAAGTGAAATACCTGAGATAGGAGCTAACCATCAACACTATCATCAACACTGTAGCTTACAGATGCGGGATCGAAGTTGAGCAGCATCTGTATGTGTATGCCACCTAAAACATTACTGGAAACATGTTGAACAATAATAAGGTAGACTATCCTTCGTGAGATATTTTGCAGTGAAGAATTTCAAACAGTTAACAGCCAGCTACTACAGTACTGCCATTCTCACTGTTTATGGAAGTGTGAAATCTTGGCCTCCTGTAATTGTCACACCTCTTTTAATGCTGCTAATTGGCATCAACTGTTAATGCCCCCTTTACAATGTTGACATCCAGGTTGTACACAGACATTTCAGGCTGTATTTCTGTTCTATCCCCCGACCACTGCGTATTAAATCCCATTCTGCTCTCAGCGCTTTCCTGATTTATTTAAAGATACAGCGAGTGTTACTCACGAGCTCCATCTCCGTGGCCTGGGGCGGGCGTCACCCAGCTACAAACGAGCCCAACCAGCCTACAACTTGATTTAACCCTGGCACTCAATTTCACTATCACCTAATCTGTGGAGTCAGGTGATGATGGGGTAGCTCCGTCTTGTGAAGCGACACACTTAATGATACATTTAGTTGTCGGTGCACATGCTAGGGGCGCAGCTGGCGTGACCTCGGGGGGAAAAAGAGAATGTGGTTAGAGAAGTCATCTAAAGGTCAAAGAAAAAGACAGTGCAAGGTGATAAAGGGCAGAGATGAAGGTCACTGGACCTTTAATGAGTGAAATTTGTCCTGCACATGCTGGAGATTAACGGCCAAAAATTAAATTGTGCATGCACGTCACGTCGCAGTCTCACACTGAGTATCGCTCCAGTGCAGCAGCAGACAGTCCTGTTGTTTCCCAGTGTGGTATCCTGCACTCTGTCTCGTCCTGATCCCAGATAAACCTCCGCTGCATGCACACACTCTTGCATCACTGCAGCCCCTCCATTGACGAAAGGCTGCAGTGCGACGGCCACCTTTTAAATAAGTGGAATGCTTTCAATTAAAGCGTGCTTTAGAGCTGCCTAAGTGGGATTTATGCTGCTGGGCTTCATCAGTGTGTACGTGTGTGTGTGCGCCCCGGGAAGGATTAAGGCCCATAGCGCAGTTTTAATCTCAGATACAGATTATGACTTGGGTTTCTACGAAAGGCTTCACTACTGTCAGATACAGTGTCAGTAGTTAGTGACCAAACACCTAGACGTAACAGGGGAGGAGTGGAAGTGAAACGTAAGAGACATCATCAACTTCAACTCTTATTCAACCCTTGTTAACACATTCTTGTTGTAGCTTTAAGGAGGATTTTCACACATTTGCACCCTCATGGCAGGGAGCTGTGCAGAGTTACTGACCACTTATCTACGAAACCTTGAACTAGCTTTAAAACAAAAGTTTTCATTTCTAATACATATAGAAATAAAAACTTGTACACTACTGCGTTCCTCAAAGGCCTCCACACAAAAGACCTTTCACCTCTCTGCTGTTAAACAGTTCAGTCATTGTTTTGCATTGCTCAAAGGCATGTCAACAACACTTCGTAACACTGCAGAGACAGTTATGCACTCGCTCCACCTGCCCAGGATTTACCCCCCTGGGGTGGGCATCAGGCCGGCAATTGTCCTGTCACAAGCCCACTTTCTGAACCCCCTGGCTCCCAAGTCACGGTCTATTTCCTGACCGCTTATAGAGATTTGCTGGTAGGATGGAAATGTACTCAACAGGCTTTCAGTGCAGGCCGACCCACTGGCTGCTGTTGCATGAAGAGAAAGCTTAGCTAATGGTCTGTTTGCTAAGCCGAAGCTTGGCATATTTAGTGATTTGCTTACCTACTCTATGTCTTATTAGAAGTTTTCATCTTTGTGTTTTATTGTTTTTCTGTGTGGAATTAGCTGTGTGGTTTTTATTTCTATGTATCTGTTTTAAGTTTTAAAGTGGATGACATTTTGAAGAAGTAATGTGTTATTAATTACAAGTGCTGAGTGGTCAATACTGTTTTCTTTGATCCCCTTTAGATGTTTTATTGAGATTGTAGGGTAATCTTGTCCCTACTGTAGACCATGTATAAAAATGAACCAAGCAACTGGGCCTCAATAGTAAGGCTAATGCAGAAGTACAAAAAAAAAAAAAAAAAAAAAATGCAATACCCCTGACAACCACTAGATGCTGACTCCAAAACAGTTATGAAATATTCAGTCAATAATTTTTTTTCCACAAGTCATTCTGATAGTAAATATTATACTTTAAAAAGAGGAAGTTTTAGGGGTGTGGTTAGTTTGATTGACAGGTGAATTCAAATGATTTCCAGGTGGCTCATTCACTGGTGAGCTCTAGTCTCATCCACACTTTTTATTACATTTGTTTGTTTGTTAGCAACATTATGGAAAAGATGAACAAATCTCAACCATTTCAAGATCGGTGAATGCTTTAACAAGATAGAGTTGCTATTTCACCACAAGAGGGCAGTGTTCAGTCTCTTTGTGGAGGTTTGTGCTCTCTGAGTGCTTTCTAGTTCATTTGTACAAGCTAATATTTTGGTCCACTTTGGTTTTTTAGCTCAGTTGTATATTTTTTCTTGATAGAGGTCTGTTCAGAAGTGTTATTTTGAATGTTCAGTGTGTATTACATCACTACATCTACAGTATGTAATGTAAGTATGTAGAACCACATGCCTGCCTGCAGCACAGATTTGAACACACTCATCTGACACCTCTGCAAACACTGTACTTGTCAGTGCAACTGTACACTGTCTGAATTTTTTCCCCCCTCCCACATCCCTTCACTCACTCCTACACACTCACACTCCCAGACACACACATATAGACAGGTTGTTTATCATCCCAGCATGGTTGGAGTCAGTTTCATTTCAATCCATCAAGTGTATTTTTTTTTTATAACCGTTCAAAACCATTTAACCATCAAAAATATTGGCAAATCAGTCCACAAATCACTGAAAACAAATTTTAGCCCTCCCAGGACACCCCTCAATAACTCGAGTGTAAATGCCTCAACTTATATACGTGTCCATGAGTGCACACAGCACACACAGGGCTGAGAGTAATCTGCCGGCGATCATCATTGTCAGCGATGCTGTCGAATCCCTCTGGGATCACACACATGCACACACACACACCCAAACGCACAAGGGATGAGCGACACAGCTGCTTGAGAGAGCCACAGAAAACTGGGGATTACTAAGGGCTACCCACTGCTATTACATTATGCTTGTTTGTGTGCATGCGTATCTGTCTTTATGAGGAATGGATGTATTTACACATTTATAAAGATTGTTGATTGTTGCTATCCTCACCTCCCTTTCCCGTTTCTCTGCATTTGTGTGTGTGTGTGTTAGAGACCTTGACCTGTTAGTGTTATGTGTATTCTTCCAACCCACCTCTAACCATCCATCATGATATTTACTGCATGGCCCCTTCAGATAAACACCTGATGAGATGAAATATTGATTTTCCCCCGCCACACTCGCTCTTTCTTACACACACACACTTACCTTCACGTAATAAAACTCTAACCTCACAGCCCGTGTCATAGCCTCAGTGTGCTTAAAAGTCATGGAGGATGCCATTAAAATGATTTGTGTGTGGCGACTGTGCTAATTTATCATCGGTTTTATTCCTCTTTCCATATTTCTAATAGAGCAGACGGGAAGAGATACACAAGAGGTTGAGGTGATTTCTATATATTTATACTTTATAGAATAATTCCTGGTGAATTAAAGGGCTTGCAGAACGGTGACATGTTTATGTGTGTTTTTAAAAAAGGCTTAAACTGTTCAGCCTGATGGATCCTATGGGAGTCTAGACTGCAAACCATTTGAGCTTCAAGCAATAGTTGTTAGCTTCACAAGCATTATTTAAGGTGGAGTTTTTTTTCCCTTTGTGGCTTTCAAAGTCCACAGAGGTGCAGCAGGGGTCCCGAGAGGCTCCAATACACTGACATTAGGGTGATATCTCCTCTTTGCCGATGACACCGTCCTTCTGGCTTCAGTGAACTGTGGTTGCTGATGTGCACTGGAGCACTTTGCTGGCTCAATTTGATGCGGATCAACACCTCTGGGTCTGTACTCTGGTTCAGTCTCTGCAAACTGCGACAGTAATTCAGCCATCTTGGGGGCTAACTCGTATTCAAGAGCAGCTAGTTTCTGGGGACTAAAACAACATTCTGCCCTACCTCACTGTTAGTTTCACTGACATGGTTGCATTATTAAAGTGAATAAATGGTCATTTTTTTCCCAAACATTTGTTCTCTCTAGAGGATAAATCCCAATTATTTTGGCAAACCTCTGATTTTCCTTAACGGTGATATCTCCTCTTTGCTGATGACACTGTCCTTCTAGTTGCTGATGACGTTTCTGTTGTCTAGTGAAATGACTCAGCCATTTAATTGAATATTAGGAACTATGGTACCAAGAAGACGATGATTTTCAATGACTCACACGACATTTCCTTCAGCGGTTTAGTTTGAGCTCTCCACCAAAATATCTCAGCGTGTACATGAGTGATAGCTCTAAGTTTTCCACATCTGATCATGAATGTCTGAAGATGTGACTAAATAGACGATTAGTTGTAATGACTCTTCCTTTTGAGTGAAAAGTTTCAACAGCTTTTGGACTTTTGAGTGGATTGCTGTGAAATTCAGCACCCAGGTTAATGATCCCTTCAGGATGAGTTGTAAAATCTTTGGCAGATCCTTTTACTTTTCTTCTACTGTGAGGTTAAAATTCAATGTGCCCATTTATTCAATTTATAGCCAAATACCTACAGAAACTAATAGCATTCCCATCAGCTTTGGCTGAACTAAAGCATTGCTGTGGCTTAGTACGCTTCACACACAGTTGCTGGCATGTCTGGAGACTCAGGCCAGGAAAAAAAAGCTTAACTTTAAACCCTTATATGGAACAAACATTGTTAGTTTTGTAGGCTGCTGGTGAATTTTTAGACCACTTTCTATTAAAACAGTGTGTGCTAGACATCACAAAGTCAAACGTCTCCCTCTGTCCTTGCGGCGTTTAAATTATTTCATTTAGAGTGTGAACCCCTGAGCATGTTGGTACCTGATCCCAAAGCTGGTGTGACAAGTCAATAAGTATCACAAAGACATCCAGGTCACCCTTGGCCTGAATTCACCTTTGTGAACCGAGGTTAGCTGCACAACACAGGAACATATATGTCATATGTATGTAGAAAGACAGAAAATGGGATCATGCACATGGATACATATATGTAGGTACACATGAAGGCCAGCTTTGC
>OOFC01047562.1:0-10905 GCA_900323345.1 Pseudochromis fuscus
GTAAAAAATTTTTTACAGATATTTCCAGGATTTTCACATAAAAATATGATTATAAAAACTAAAAATATTGATTAATTAATTAATTAATTAATTAATTAATTAATGTTTTTTTTACTGATTTGTCTTGTTTTTTTAATTTTACAGATTTTTTGTTTTTTTAATTTCAAACATGAAAATAAAATTAAGTAATTTAAACTACATGAATAACCTTTAAAAATGATTAATACAGATTGTAAAAAAAAACTAATTTTTTCAAATTGTTCCTGTATTTTTTTAATAAAAAAATACATAAAATTAAAAAAAATATACCTATATGTTATAAAAAAAAATTCAAACCAACGAATATTTTGTTAATAAACTGTAAAATACATGAGTAATGTAATGTCAGTAATTTGCATGGATTTTTCTTTTGGTAATTGACAGATATATTGTGTAGTTGTAAAACATTTTCACAGCAGTCACAACTAATCTGTTTAAAACTACAAGGAACCAGCTTCTCCTGTGTTGTCGTATTTTTACCTGCAGCCCATGAACGCACCACCGGCGTCTTTGCCTCCGAGCTTGGCGTCATTATTTGCTGACGTGCTGGAAGGAGTTAAAATGTTTAAGCTGCCTGAAGGGTGAGATTTAGTCAGACAGTAATTTAAATCTGGTAATCCGCGGTCCTACATTATTTACAATTCCTATTTTCTGATTGTAATGTTGTCATGGTGTCTGACTGCCCGCCATGGAGGCAGAAAACCCAATCCCTCCGGCAGAGATGATGGCAGACCTGTGGTGCAAAGTACAAGTCCCCACCAACAACCTGAAGTACAGATTGAGGGGGAATTTTACCATTTTTACTGTGAAGCAGAAACATGAAAGGCTTTGTTTTGTCTCTGGTTGTGTCCCTGCTCAGGGGGTGAGATGGTCTGAAGTCTCATTTCAAAGAGGATCCTTCAAACACAGCCTGGTCGTCCTGAAATGGCAAAAAATTGATGGCTGCTTCTCTGCAGCCACACTCAGTTGTGGAGCGTTTGAAGCTAAGTGCAGAAAAATCTGCATCTTTTGGATTTGTCTGATGGCCGGAGGAGGTCTCATTAAACTGCACCTGAAACATCATCTCCACAGGATCTAACTTCTGCATCGGGACTTATTTCCAGCAAAAACAGAACATGTAGGCGGGACAGAACATTTGGAGCAATTTGATTGGACCATTAAAACACAACAGAATTCCTATAGCAAGCTAGCCACACTGCTATGTAACTTGTGTACTATGTTACTTGATACAAAAACTTTATGGAGAATGGATGAAGCTAGCATGACATCACCTGTTGTTTTGTGGAGTTTGGTATTTGAACGTGGCCATGTTGGTTTCTTTGGAGTCAGACGTGACCATATTTGGATATGAAGGGAGGAGTGCGGAGGCGGGTCTGACCTTTGAACCTGAGTACACTGTCCAATGTGGATGAGACTGGAGTTCACCAGTGGATGAGCCTCAAACAAACTGGGGACAAGACATGTCAGTCACACTAGCCCCGCCCCTAAACCTTCATCTCTTTGAACATCTCCTTAATGATGAAGTGATTTTCAGATGGACCAACAGATCACGAAGAGTTGACTTTATGTGATGACTTCAGTTCAAAAATTGTCATTCTCAGAGGTTTTTTGGAGGCAGCAGCATCTAGTGGTCGTTGGTGGTACTGCACTTTTGAGACCCAGTGGCAACGTCCATGTTTTATCTGTGATGGTGACACTGGTCCACAAAACCAAAGGGTGACGTCATTTTTTATGAAGTTTGAACTGTTGTTTTTCCTCTGTATTTACTGCCTCGGAGCATTGTTTACTTGTTTGTTTACCTGCTCTCTCAACATTACTGAAAGCAGAACAACCTCCACCTACCAGGACACAGCCCTCGGCAGTGTACTTTAAATTACAGGCAATTTTCTGCAGTCACTTGTCTTGTTCTTGTCCAAACACTTGATCCCAGAATAACTCCTCCTCCATCAGTTTCCAAACATAGATTTACCTTTAACTATGCAGAGGTGTGATTAGGTTTAGAGAAATGTGAAGAAAAAAAGCCTGACTCCTTGTAATATTTCCCCCGGAGACGTCTATATTTGCTTTAGCCTGGGGTGGTGGCTTGATGCACATCGATGCAGACGCTCAATAACGGGCCGAAGAGCTCTGCATTATTGACAGCAGCGACTCCTGACTCTCTGAAGAGGATGGAGATGGAGGGTAACATCAACCACAGCAGAGAGATGTTACAGATAAAGCAATGGATGCTGATAAGAGGACAGATATGAGCAGAGTAAATATCCAGCGTTACATCACTCTTTGTATTTCTGTCTGTGCTGTGAATAAATCTGCAGACTAACGGAGGCAACTGGAGGCAGAAAATGTTATTTACAAGTTTTTTTGTCCCCTCATGTACCAACAAACAGTCAGGTAAACAGAGCAGCCACACACATCACACAGAGGTGAGCCAGCACACACACAAACAAACACAATATATTCTCAATAACTATCAAGCGTGCAGGGTGGCGGTGACAGCGCAGGCGACGCTGGCTCCAGTGTAGATCAATTTAGTCCTTATTGCAGCAAATGCTGTGGAAGCAGAGAGAGGAAGAAATGGATTAAGGTGGGGAGAGGGTTGGACAAGGGGGACCTGTGGGGTATATGTGTGATGAATTACGTCCAAATCTCTCACAACTTCAGACAAGAAAAGGGGGAAAACTCAGAACACGCCTGAAAGAGGCTGCACACCCTGGAAATGCTGGATTGTTTTAACCCAGGACGGGGGAATAATGGACCAACTGCATGATGGGTTCATTAAACTCAGTACGATAGTATGGTTGTAATCCTGAGTAAAACCAACAAACTGTTTGGTAAAGATAAACTGTTTATAGAAATGGACAAAGCAAACGCAACATCACCCATCGGTGAACTTTTTAAGTCAGGAGTTTGGCATTTGAACGTCACCATGTTGGTTGTTTGGAGCCAGAAGTGACCATATTTGGATATAATGAAAGGAGAGGTTTGACCTTTGAACCCGAGGTCACTGTCCAGTGTGTATGATACTCAACTTCAGTGCTGCTCTGATAGGAGACCAGACCTGTTGATCCAAGTAACCACGCCCCTAGATCTTCTTCTTCCTCTTTTTGTAGCCTAATATCTACCGTATTTTCCAGACTATAAGCCGCTACTTTTTTCCGACACTTTGAACTTAAACACCGGTGTTTCTCATGTATCGGCGGCACGAAGCTCGTTGGCTTTTTACAAGCTAGCAAGCTCCGTGCCGCCGAGACATTTAGCGACGTCACATCAGACCCAGTCAGAGTGGACCACATGAAACTGTTTGAATAAATTCAATAGCGGCTTATAGACAGGTGCGCTCAATAGTCCGGAAAATACGGTACTTACTGATGAAATGATTTTCAGATTTTCAGATGGACCACGTCACTGAGAGGAAGACTTGACTTCAAATAATGACATCAGAACGACTATTTCATGATATGAAAATGACAATTATTAAATTGAATTCAATTGGAGTCAGAGTTTTTTGGAGCCAGCATCTAGTGGTGATAAGGAGTAATTGGCCTAACTTTTGAGCCCTACTTGCTTCATCCATTTCTATAAACAGTCTATGGGTGAAACCAATGAAATTCTGGGTCCAAACAGAGCATCTTGCCATGTTTATTGAACCCAGTATGTAGTTAGTGCAGTATTTACCCAGTTCAGGTAAAAACAATCCAGCATTTATTGTGATTAAAACTTGTATCCATGCTCCATACTTCATCCAGACTGGGACTGGTGACCCTCAAGTTCCCAACCCAATGACCACTGCTACTCTTTGCAAAGTGCAGTGGTCACTGAGAGTCCAAACACAAAGTGCTGGGTGAAAGTTATCTGAAAGATATATATACAAATACTGTGTCAGTGTAGAAGTACATGTGTACAATGTACCCAGAGTTCTGTCACTTTTCCAAGGTACTATATGTTACTTTTTTTTTTTTTTTTTTTTTTTTATGAAAAGTAAACTTCTTTGATCATATTCAATCCTTGGTAGGAAAAGTTTTAAAGTTTGTTTTATGTTGTATTTGTTTGTTTTTACAGTGTAGATTTCAGAGCTAATGACTGGAAACTATGGAAGTTGGGTTGGAATAGGCGGATGACTTGATGGTTTTTAAGTCAAAAAATATCTAGAAATCATCCTCGGATGCCCGTAAGAAAACATTTGTGAGTTTTGAATGACATTTGAATGGTTGTTGACGCACAGGAGCTGATTTGAATGAAGTAAAAACATGAGTAGAGCTGCCAGTCATCGGTAAAAATATTCCTGTTGTGTTTGTCTTAGCGTCTGAGCATCATTATTGAACTGTTTTTAGTATTACTGTCACAGTGACGGCTGCTGACTGAATCATGTCATAACCTGCTGTTTGTCATTTGGCTCTGGCGGTGAAGTCGTATTTTAAATTTCATGCCACTTGTACGGAGACCCCTTCCAGTCGAAGTGAAGTGACAGACGACGGCTGGATGGAGGCGAAGGGAACGAATGGAGGTGGAGGAGGAAAAATGTATGAATGAGTTTCAGGTGGCAAAATGATAGACAGCCTGAGAGCGGGAAAAGAAAAACCGAGCGAGACGAGGCCAAAACTGACAAACAGGATGATCATGGAGAGGATTCTGGGAAGACAGAGGAAGGTAGAGGACAGGAGAGGACTGGGTAGAAATGAGGTAAGGAGACTCACCTGAGTGTTCAAAGGCCTCCATCCTGGTCAGAGAAGTCCTGAATTATTCATGGTGGCTCACCTCGACGTGCCAGCTGCAGAGCACTGTTCACTGCAGAGTCAAATAAAAAGGGAAAAATAGCAGCAGCTGCTTAGTTGTTCAGAGTCGGGTCCAACTGCAGTTATTAAGGTGTACTTCTACTCCAGACTCCAGCAGGAAATGTGATTCATGATAACGTGATCACATGCAGATAGTTGCCACAACACCCACCTCCCACATGGTCGAACTGCTTTGAAGTTGCACCTCTTCCAACTAATATTAAAATTGGTGATGCACATCTGACTGTCGCACTACACCACAAAAAAACCCTTAAAACCTGAAAAGCAGAAAATCAATCAATCAAATTGTTGACTTAAAAAACAACCAGCAGATGTTCACTTAACAGTGTGTTTGCTACAGGGTGTTGTAGGAAATAAACACTCCTCCCCAGCTCCTCCCTCTTGTCCATATATGGTCACTACTGGCTTAAAAAAACAAGATGGCAGCCATGGACTGTATTTAAGTGACAGACATAGTCACATGACATCACTTGTTGGTTTGTGGATTCACATTTTAAAGCCAGGAGTTTGGTATTTGAACATAGCCATGTTGGTTGTTTGGAGCCAGAAGTGACCATATTTGGATATGAAGGGAGGAGTGAGGAGGCGGGTCTGGCAGAGTCATGCACATTGGGCAATGACCTCAGGTTAATGTCACCTTACCTTCGTACAGAGTCTATGAGTACGAGTCGGCTCCTGAAGTATCACTGACTAACGGTGGAGGCAAGGACACCTCTAAGTATAAGTTACTAAGTTCCATGGTACCAATGAACCCTTTCAGTCCAATCATGTAGCTGGCAACAGGAAGTGACACGTATATAATAAATTATCATAATTCCTCAACCATTTGCACTAGCAATGCAATTCTAATGGATTCTGAAAGCCGACAAGTGGAGCATTCTGTACATATTCAATACATTACAGTAGTAATGTAGAGAACTTAAGTACCGTATTTTCCGGACTATAAGCCGCTACTTTTTTCCGACGCTTTGAACCCTGCGGCTTAAACGCGGTGTGGCTCATGTATCGGAGGCACGAAGCTCGTTAGCTTTTTACAAGCTAGCAAGCTCCGTGCCGCCGATACATTTAGCCTCGGCACATCAGACCTGGTCAGAGTGGACCACATGAAACTGTTCGAATAAATTCAATAGCAACTTGTAGACAGGTGCACTCAATAGTCCAGAAAATACAATAACACCAAGAAGTGCAGTATGCCGTATATATTACATACATTACGGTAGTATGTACAGAATGCTCTGCTTGATGGCTTTAAGAATCTGTTGAATTACGCTGCTCGTCCAAATGGTTGAGGAAGTGCAGTAATTTGATTGATGCGTGTCACTTCCTGTCCCCAGCTGCATGATTGGACTTAAAGGGTTAACCTTGTACTAGTGCCATTACTTCTACCTTCAACTTTGTCTAGTTTCTAATGCAGCTGGGAAAACAACCGTGTGTGTAATCCTTCTAAGAATTACTCTGTTCAGATGTTTGAACATTTTAATTTGAATTTCTTCCTCTTCCTCGTCGAGCTTGGTTATCTGAATCTTCACAGTCGCAGCTTTCTGACTGTCAGAAGGTTCCTCGAACAAGTGAGAAACTTCCTTTAATGGAGTGGTATTATTCTATTGTACCAGTGGTGCTGCTGTCAGTCATTTCATTATGAGACAGAACCAATTCAGGATGCTATTTCAAACGTGTCCACGTCAGTTTGTGTAACTACACATTATGACTTATCTCCACAGAGAGAAAAGTCCATTATTTTTCAGCTATTATAAACCCTCAGTGATTACAGAGGCGAAGAATCGCTCAGTTTACGTTTCAGTAAAGAGGTTCCTCTGATGAAGAACCATCTGTCTTAAAGGGAGAGAAAGTTCCAAGTGGTGGAAAGCATACGTCTCATTTCTTACAGTTGGTTTTCGTCATCAAAGTTTTCGGATATTGAGTTTAAATAACGCCTCTGACGGGCCCTGCTGATTTCCACCTGGGGATAATTCACAATCGCAACACGTCCAGGACTCTTCCCTCCGCCTTCCCGTCGCTACGATGGTGCCAGAATTTTAATATGTTTTACACAGTGGGGGCAGGATTACATGGAGGAGGCTCGCAAAACCGTCCTCAGTTACTTTGGGATTTCTCGGGGTCCTGATCTCCATTTGCTCGTCAGAACCTGAGGGATCAAAAGATGGTGGAGAAAACAAAAAAAAAGAAACCCCTCTTCGCAGGAGGAAGATCACATCGGCAGATAGCTGCTTCTTTTCTTTCCTCTGTCTTTCACCGACGTCTCTTATCTCCGAGTCGATCCAGCGGCCGACGTAGCTCATATAATATATATAATGACTGGATGGGAAGTGAAGGGTCAGCCTTGCTAGTTGTGTTTGAATCAAAGCCGCCGCTGATCCCGGCCTCCTCCCTCCAAATCTCCTCTTATCTGGGCCGGTTAATATCCTTTGGTGTGTTGTGTTCAGGTTTACACTGAGAGACAACACAGGCAGCTGCAACTCTGCTGCAATACCTGCCTGTGACTGGAGGATGCTGCAGAGCTGCCTCTGCTCTTTACAACAGTTTTGGGGGAAAAGCTTTGAAGCAGAAAGATGAGTCTTTGCCTAAAGACACTTTGACAAGATCTGATTCAAGTGAGGGGACAGTCCACTGATGTCTACTCATGGAGACATTTTGAACCACTGATGGTCAACATGTGGGATTTAGAAATCCCTTGATTTACTCTCCAGGATCCAGCAAGTTTTTTTTACATCTCACAAGAACCTTTTTTGTGTTCTGAGAAGAACTTTTTTCACATCCCAACAAGAAACATTCACATTCTAACAAGAACCTTTTGATGTTTTCACAAGAACCTTTTGATGTTTGAACAACTGTGTTATATTCGAACAGGAACCTTTTTATGTTTCAGCAAGAACCTTTTGAAGTTCTAATAAGAACATTTTAATGTTTGAACAAAAACTTATCGTTTTAACAAAAACCTTTTACAATTTTTTCCTGATTTTTTTTTGTTGTTCTTACAAGAACCTTTTAAAGATCAAACTGGAAAATTTTCATTTCCTTATACAAAAAACTGTTTTACATCCTCACAAGAACCTTTTTATGTTCTAAAAAGAACTTTTTTACATCCCAACAAAAACATTCACATTCTAACAAGAACCTTTTTATGTTCTCACAAGAAGCTTTTGATGTTTAAACAAGAACTTTTTCGTGTTCTAACAAGAACCGTTCCAACTGTTTTATCAATAAACGATTGGCAACAAGATTTTTTACATTCAAACAAGAACCTTTTTATGTTTCAGCAAGAACCTTTGAATGTTTGTACAAGAACTTATTTTGTGACACGGACCTTTTTACATATTAACAAGAACCTTTTAGATGTTCTAACAAGAACCTTTTAACGTTCCATCAAGACTTTTTAATTTCAACAAGAAACTTGTGACAAGAGGAACATTTTCATTTTCTGATAAAAACACAAGAACCTGTTAAAGCTCGAAACAAGAATCTTTGGAGAAACAAATAAGAACCTTTAAGTTTTATACGTAGACATGTTGTAATGAAACTTTTTATTATTTTCTAGCAGGAACGCTTTTCCTTTAATCCTTTTGTTCTTTGCTGTGTTGCTTTTTCTTTTATTTTAAAAATTAATCCTGAGTTTGTATCTTGTGCTTTGTGTTTTTATTTATTTATTTTGTGTCTAGTTCCTCGTCTCTTTCTGTTGTTTTTACAAACTCTGCTTTATAAATAAACTTTACACGACTGGATGAGTTTGTCACTACTGCACTTTGTCGCCTGCGGGTTGCAGCTCCGCTAATTTATGCGCCCAGTCCTCCGCCGCCTTAAAATAACTCGGTTAATTTACCAAAATGCAGCATCCGCAAGCATTTGTTGTTGTTGCTGTTGCTAAATGAGCTTTGGCTTCCGCAGAGAGAAACTAAATTTATCCTCTGGGTCCTGGTTTGGAAAAGTAAACAGGACGGAGGAGAAAATGTTGAAGTGTTAACTTTAAATTAGCGAAACATGCAGTTTTTAGGCGTGAAGCTTCTTTGTTGTTCAAATAGTTTTAAGGAATCCAACAAAGCAGTGGGATAAGTTTTTACAAGAAGAAAATCGTGAAGCAGTGTCTCTTTGGTTCAGGTATTTCTTGGAGTTAAGATAAGACAGAACTTTATTCATCCCGAAAGAAAATCCTGAACCAAATTGCTCAAGTGTACATTACTTCATCTTCTAGCGTGCAAAGTGTGCCGAGTGCTAACAAAACCACTATTGCACTTTCCAGAGAAATTGTAATGAATCTTGACATTTTAGATTCAATATCGAACACTAAATACAAATATTGCAATAGTGCATAAAAGCCAACATCAATGGAGCTTCGATGCAATGATTCACCATGGCAACCAGCCAAAACAGATAGAAGTAGGAGGCACTGATGCTGCTTCTGGTCATTAGGAGTCATTTTAAGAACAAAAAGGAAACCAGAGGAGACAGAAATACTGAGCTCATCGATGCTTAGGTCTGAATGCAGCAGTCTGGTTATTATTATTTAACTTCTTTACATATTCCAGGTGAAAAGTGTTGGTTTGCTGTTGGAATAAATCTTATTTTGAAGGATTTGCGTTTTTCAAGCAGCTGGAAATGAGATATTAAAAAAGATAATACCTCGTCTCAAGGTTAAGTCACCAAGAGTTTCACATAACCCACTTCTGTGATTGGCCCCCTGGGGTTTCTGGTCACTTTGGACCAGCTGCTGGGATACATGAGTTTCAGCAGGGGCTGTGTTCAGACCATAGACTGTATGTAAGTGATGGACATGTCGTCACTTGTTGATTTTGAAGGCAGGAGTTTGGTATTTGAACGTGGCCATGTTGGTTGTTTGGAGCCGGAAGTGACCATATTTGGATATGAAGGGAGGAGTGAGGAGGCGGGTCTGACTCTTGAATCCGACAACACTGTCCAATGTATGTGAGACTGGAGAACCAGCCTCCAAACCACCTGTAAATCATTGGAGACCTGAGCTGTCAAACTAACTTCAGCTTTATCTAATGACATCAGAAGGACATATGGAAAAAAATATATGACTGAGTATTTAATGGAGTTTTTTTGCAGCCAGCATCTAGTGGCTGTTGGTGGTATTGCATTGTCTTCACTATGGAGACCTGGTGGCTTCAGTCTGTGGTTCACAGATAGCGACATGCTGTATGTGCTGAGTGCACCATGTTAACTTGTGCTGTAGTTTCTAACCCTGATGCTGAGTGAAGTATCAATCAATATCTCTGCATTTAAGCAGATTAGATGAGATCAGAGCAGCTGCTGAGCCACAGAGACACTTTGATGTGTTGAATATTTTTTTGTGTACAGTGTTAAAATAACATATTTCCTGGTCGCGCTGCACCTGATATCAAGTTTAATTTTTCCCCACGCAGCCATCTCTGCATGGAGATAAACAGCAGGTGTGTGTCATCACAGTGCAGGTGTCACATATAAAGAAGCAGGTGTTGGCAGAAGGTTCATGAAGACTGATGCTGCACAGTCTCCACCTCAAGCAATGAACTGAGTCATTCTTGATGTTCAGCAGCAACCAAAAAACTAATCACTAAGGAAACATATGTAAATAAAAATGGATTTCAACCTTCAAAAACATAAGGATAATAACAGTTTTTTTCTGTGCATTTACAAAACGCAGAAACATTAACAGTAAAATTTCAAAAAGAACTAGATTTCCTGTTTGATAATTACATAGATGGGGATAACAATTAAAATATTCATGGAATTAATTTCACATAAGATTTTTTTAAAGCAAAATTGTTCAATTCCAGTTAAATGCTGTAAATATTTATACTTAACTATAAAAAATATATATTATTCTATGATTTGACAGATTTGTGTTATGACTTGTTGCACAAGTGTGTTTTTTGATACAGTTAAAATAAAATGTATGGAGAAAAAAATGGTAATTGTAAAATACTATTAAAGACTTCTAACTGTGATTTTTTTAAGAAAATATAGTTGATTTCACAGATATTTTTTTTCTTCAAAATTTGAATGTGATTTATGTTAATAGCTCAAATTGTTACATTTAAGTTTCATATTAAAATTT
>OOFC01047563.1:3256-18529 GCA_900323345.1 Pseudochromis fuscus
GGCAGCACGAAGCTCGTTGGCTTTTTAAAAGCTAGCAAGCTCCGTGCCACCGATACATTTAGCCTTGTCACATCAGACCCGGTCAGAGTGGACCACATGAAACTGTTCGAATAAATTCAATAGCGGCTTATACACAGGTACAGCTTACAGACAGGTGCGCTCAATAGTCTGGAAAATACGGTAATCATTTGTTCTCTGGGAAATGCCTAATCTTTTCAAAACAAAGTCACTAAACAAATTTTTGTAATGTTGCTAACAGACAGACAGGTAAAAAAAACCCCAAAAAAAACAATGCAGGTGAAAACACAACCTCCCGCGAACAAATTATTGTACAGTTACACGTATTGGGAATGTTGACAGAATAGTACTGACTTAGTCTCAAATATGTTATTTTATAACTCCAGATAATAAAGGATGTTGACCACTGCTTTAAAGGCTTATGATACCTGTTCAATTTAATTCTCAACAACAGTGAATTTAGGACATTTCTTTCCCTGCATTATTATTACAATATTATATTATTTGTGATTTGTATTGTGTTGTATCCCCTGTGGTTTCAATGGCCTTTTCTTTCACCACCTTACTCCACATCCCATCCAGGCGTTCTCCAAATGAAGGCAGAGGGATTCGCTTGTCAGTTGGATGTGGCTTTCACAGACGGTAATGAATTAGTCAGACTCGCACATTGCCAGCAAAATGTTCATAACACACCCACACGAAGAACATGAGACGCAAATCGACAGCATGTTACTTGGGAGTCGTCGGACAGACGGGATACACTGGGAAACACTGAAACGCTGGGTAGCTGTCGACCAATGCACCGGTGTATTTCTCTCAGACTGGAGGCTGAAGCGTGATGTTAACTCACACACAGTTGGAGGAAGTGGGGGTGGGTGAGGTGAGGTGAGGCGGGGGCGCTGCCTCGGTGTCATCTCTTTTTTAGCGATCACATTTAAATTAGGCTAAAGCAACATCTGACCCCGTGGCTACATTCAGAGTTTGAGTATTTTTGAGCTTCTTGTCAGCCTGAGGTTCTCGGGCTCTTTTGACTCTCCTTCAGTCTAGAATCAAGAAAAAAGCTGATTGCACTTTTGCTAGGGGGTGCTTAGTGTTGAATGTGCCTGCCCAAGGAGCGTAAGCTAGTTAATTCAATGTTATCCTCTAAATCTCCTTTTAAACTGCACCCCTCCAGACACGTTTTTAAGAATTGTCTTCATCTTTGTGTTTTGTATTTTCTATGTTTTATTTCTCCTAGCTTATTTTTCTCATTATTAGATTTTTTTTTTTTTACATTTGCAGGCACCATGTATTAGGGGGACTGGACAATCATGTTAAGATGCCTAAGCTGCCGTCTCTATTTAACTTAGTGGGCCATTCTATTCTTAAATTAGCTTTAAGCTCGAGGCGCAGCAGCTGTCAGACTGCTCCCTCAAACTGTGTGTATCGCCCACAGACACCTATACACACGCTAACGCAGCTAGCATTTCACCTAGATCATGGCTAATTAGTGTGTCACCAGATTGTGCACACTGCTTGGCTTCATTATGACACATTCGCCCGCTTACAATTACCGAACGCACTAAGAAAGCAGATAAATAAAAAGCAACAGCCCCCTAGAGGCAGCGGTGTTCACCCATACCACATTTTTAAGGGTGTCCGGCCAGTAGCTATTGAGATATCTCACTCTGTCGGTGTGTGTGTGTGTGTGTTGGTGTGGAGAGTTGTAAGATAAAGGGGCCTCCATGTGATCCACAGGTGTTAAACGGAAACAACAGCGGTGACCAACAGCAACATATTGATTTTCTGGTCCAGCGGTGACAGAGGGCCTTTTGTCTAACATCTCCTATCTGCTCCTGCCGCCTGCTGCTTTATGATCCCTGCTGCTGCTTTAATAACCTGCATTGATGCTTCATTAGGGCCCCTGTAATTGACTTCTACTTGATCATTCCCTGAACTTTTTCCACCCCTTCCCTATCCTAACTTGTGTTTTCATGTTGTTAATTATTGGGATTGAGTCCATGCAGCAGCATAGTAAGGTAAAAAAAAAGACATTTAATTTGTTTTGACCTGAGATTTAAATTGAACGTGGCCTCTGCTGCTCGGTCAGATTCTGTCCAGAGAGCCTTTATCCCCATTTGAATGAGATGTGTGCAGTTATTTCTTGGGTTAATTGCAATTATAATAAGTGTAAAGTGATATGTCCTTGTGGATATTCCCACATTATTTTTTCTCCCGGCTGCAGTGTGATGAGGATGGGAACGCGGCGGCAGATGGAGTGGCCACGGTATCTGATTGAGAGTCTGGAGAGCTTATGGTAAATAGAATAAATTGTGGGATGAAGCTCAAAGCCTTCATCAGCGCTAACAATGCAGCGGTTCTTCCCAATTATGGGGTCGCCATTAAAATTAACACTGTGGCGAGAACTTGCAACCTAAAATATTTCTCAGACAGATTAACCTTTATTTGGATATTGCACTCTCCAACAGATTTGTCTCAGAGAGATTTAGCAAGGAGACGGGACAGACTGTCTAAGAGATTATATGTGTAGGAAAGCTTTAAAGAAAGAAATCCACATACATTTTTTCAGTATGTGTGTATTCGACATTAACAGGGCTGCAAAGACATTATTTAGCCAAAAGGCTGAGGCAGAGCACACCTCATGCAATGAGTTAATCACGATGAACATACATTAATTGCACTCAGTTCATTTACCAGTGATCTGCTCATTAATTGTAAAGGATGGGAACAGTTTACCATATGGTTTTTTGAATATCTTGTCATGAACATGGTCAGGGGGTCATGACGATGAGTGAAAATCACCCTCAAGGGGACAGTAATAACCCAGTCTAAATGTCAGTGGCGATCAGGTAAATAAAGTTCCTGAAATATCTGGAGGTTTTTTTATGACGTGCAAAATGTCATCAAAACTGAGCTGTAGCATCTACAAGAGGAGCACAGGACTTCAGACACTGACTTACCACGTTCAGTTTGTGTTTGCTAGTGAGACATTATGTGGGTATGAAAGGTGGAGGCGCAGGCTGAACAGTATGTGGATTTTAGTTTGTTTGGTCTGGTAATTCCTGCTGGGTGGCTAATGCTAGCTGGACAGGTGAAGATATCAGGGTGATGATATTATCAAAATTAGGATTGTCCCCATGACAGAAAATGACAGAAATTTTGTATTTGAGAACAGCACCATAATTACCAATTTGATATGATAACAAAACAATTAATGGTAAATGGGGTACATTTATATAGCGCTTCCTTGACCTTAGCTAGGTCCCAGAGCACTTTACAAGGCAACTCATTCACCCATTCATACACACATTCACACACCAATGGCTACCGAGCTGCCATGCAAGGCGCTGGTCAACATTGGGAGCAGAGAGGGTTAGGGTCCAGTGTCAGTGTCTTGCCCAAGGACACTTCAACATGTGGACATGGGGAGCTGGGATCAAACCCATGACCTTATGACTCACAGGCAACCCGCTCTACCACCTGAGCCACAGCTACCCCATTAATGAAATTAATATACAGTACTTTAAAGGAATAGAAAATGGAACATAAATACGTCCCATTAGAAAAAATCTGCCATAATTGTCCATTTATAAAAAAGTTGAATGTCTTTGTATAACAGTCCTGCCGTGATGATGACATTACATGGGCACAAGGCTGAATCTCCACCTTGTGTAACTTCTACATGCTGAGCCCATGCGATGTCAGATGTGTTTAAACCAATCAGATTAAGCCATCCTTTTCTGATTGGTTAAAATATGTGATATGGCAGCCTCCGTGAAGTCGTCCATGATGTGGGAATTCTGCTTCATATCAAGTGGATGTTTAGGTGAATTTTGGAGCACTGACAGTCTTCAGCTCTACCAGATAACCTGTATTTTTCAAAAATCATGCATAACAATTGCTTGAATGTCTTGCACATGAAGAACTAAAAATATAGTATTTAATTCAGATTCAGAAATTGAGATTCTGTTTTTGAAATTCAAATTAACAGACTGACCCACATCCACTGCGGCAGAGCCGTAAGCTACAAAGGCTACAATAACAGAAGAAAAATACATCTCTGTCTGTGATTGGTCCATAATGTCTGGTTAAACTTCCTTTATCAACATGTCTGTTTACTATGTGACAGATAGTCTTATCAGCTACGTGAACATACAGCTTTAATTTTTCATCTCCACAGCTTAAAAGAATATATGACAAAATAAATATGTATCTCCTCAGAAGGTTCTAGAGTCATCCTATTGCAGTAATCCTTACACGGTTTAAAGCTCGATTGACATAAAGTATTCACAATCTCTGCCTGTCTGCAGGGGCTTCAGTCTTCATTATGAGATATGTCACATAGTTAAAGACAAAACGTTTTAGGGGCTTAACTGTTTCATCTAATTACAAGGACTTTTTTAAAACTAGTTAGGCGATTATTGATGTTATTTTTACTGAGTGAATTCAGAAGTCATGATCTAAAATTGAATGATGACTGGACAGAATTGTTTTAATTTGAGTCCGTTTGTGTCTCAAAGCAGCTGAATGACAAATTGTAAGTGACAAAAAGTGGCTGGAAGACTAGATTTTGAAATGGTGGATCGGATATTTCACCTACAGCGCCATCACAGCATCATTAGGTTGTTATAGATTTCAAAGGAGACAAACTGGCTTTTCTAGTGGTGGTTTTGGAATAAATGAATTCTGATATCATGCTGCACTTTCCACTAGTGGCAGCCATTTCTTTCCTCATCTCCTATTCCTGACTCACCCAGTGCACCCTGGCAGGCTGAGGCACAGGGACGGATTCTGGATAGCTTCAATGTCTAGTGTGAAAAGAGGATGAGGCCCTTTGGCTGAGCCTACATATGCAGCCTGACAAGTCTAATCAGCTAGCTTCTCACTTCATCAGCGAGACGACTTATTCATCTTTCCTGGTCCATTAAAGGTGTAAGGGAACATTAAGGCCTCTAATCATCTGTTTTAATCAAAACAGCATAAATCGTTCTCCCTATACCTGCCAAAAAGAGCATTCCCTTGTCCTTCCAAAAAACAGGGGGGAGTCATACAGCAGGTGTGATTCAACTGTTTTCTTGCCACGATGCAAGTGGAACGGTGCCTTACATTTATATCAAGCTGAGTGGCCGAGTATGTTTTCTCACTCAAAGTAAAACTGTCTCTAATGAGTCTACTTTAAAGAAGTCTAATCAATTCATATCTGTGCAGCTACTTCATAACAGTTAGTTTTGAACATTATCCTTGCACTATGGCACCTTGCTTGAACGACAAGTGTGAGTCTGACTCTAATTGCTGAACTGAAACCAACGTCTGTGAGACTTAGTGAGACTTAGTGCTGTGTTACAGGCATCGCCCTCATTCTAGAGATTTTTGTAAAAGAAATCAAGTGGGAAATATGTTTATTTGCTTTATTGAGGAGAGATCTTCAGCATATTGGTACCTCTCCCATAGCTGTACAGCTAACTTAGCAAAACAACAACAGTACACTGGGAAACAGCAAGGTTTTTTGTAAGAGTAACTAGCCTGTCCAAGCTAACCAACAGGTCATGACCTGTGACTCTGAAGGTCTGACTTAGCTTAATGTTTACTATAAGATGCACACGTTTCTGTTCTGTCTCCTTTAGTAAAACAAATGTATTACTATTAAAGTACTGATAAGGTTTCCAGATTGTTCTTCGCTTCGCCATCTGTAGCAACAGAATCAATAAACAAGCTAAATTTGCTAACGTACCCTATCCAAGGCCAGGTTATCACAATTAAAGTGTGACAGGCTGTGCTCCCACATCAGTTTCTTAATTTATTTTGAAGAGGTAAGGTTTGCGAAAATGCGCAGATGCCATATCGTGAAAGGCCTTATCAGGAGTCAGTTTGCAAAAGGAGTTCGGACTCTCATTAGATACCAGTGCATGAAGACACGCCAGTGGACGCACCATAAATCCACTGGAGGTTAATTTCATCAGTACAGTCACAGTACACAGCAGATGAGGAAGTTTAGCCAAAAAAACTGAGCTCTGTGTTTCTGGCTTGCTAAGCTGCTTGTCATCCACAGATGTTGACTAGCAGAGGAGAGCAGCTTGACAGCTGAAGTAGTGCGTATAGTCTTAACAGTCAAAGTGGAAACAAAGCAATATAAAATCCCAAGCATTTTCCTCAAACGTCACCGTTCTGCAAACGCTTTCACAAACCACTCTGACCGTTTCATTTAAACATACCCATAAAAGTGTCCCACTGGCAGGGAGGCATTACCTTCTCAAACAGCTCCAGCTGACAAGACTACCTATTATATAAAACAGAACAGAAAACAGCTTACATCAGCCCGGTGATTTGTGTGTCAATGTATCCCATTTTACGCGTGGAGATGCGCGTTCAATGCCGTCTCAGCTCACGGATGGTTGACATGAACAGATGTTAGGGATGTTAGGGTACTACCATTTGCAAGTCACATGTGAGAGGTTGAGAACAGACCAATTTGTGCTTACCGTAGAGTCTCTACTCACATGCAACATCTGATGCCTCGTTGGATTTTACGCTTGTGTGTGCATGTGTGTGTGTGTGTGTATACATTCCTGCTAGTGCATGCAGGGAGGCGAGGGATACAGGGAACGATCTGACAGGCTACAAATGTCTAACCCACACACCTATGCTATCCTATAGCCAGAAAGGACATACCCCCACGTGCATCCCTGCAGCTACCGTGCATACTAAAGGTGCTCTGACCTTGGGCTTGTGCTATATGCTCAGTCACAGCAGAATACAAACACAGATGGCTGTTCTAAAATCAAAATGTGTGCATAAATGTAAGCAATGAGCAGTGACAGCAGCTGTTGTGTAATCTGACACGATTTGAAATCACAGCCTTTATACAGTATTCTGTTTCATGTTTGATGTATAGTTATTCGTGGGTGTGTGGTTACACTTTGGTGTTTCAGTCTGTCTGCATTTTTTCCTTTCTCTTGATCTAACCAACTTCCAATAGTGTTAAGTAATTGTAGTTTTCTTCTGGATTGTGTTTGAGATGATTCACATTGCAGTGCATTCTTTTATGCCTTGGTTGTCAGGATCTACTTTTTCTTTGTTAGTTTAAAAAGCTTTTTGTAGTCTTTTGAAGAACTTGTTTGACATTTTGAAAAGTCTGAAGGTAGCAAAATCCACCTACCTGCAGTTTTAAAGCTCACAAATTAAAGGGGAACTCACAGATTGTATACGTCAAAGGTCTTGAAGCCTAGAACTACATATCTGGGGGAAAACGCGTGTAAAGTTGTGGCTGCACAAAATCCAGTACATACCCTAAAGTGAGTCAGTGTCATTTGTAGCAGAAGATGACATCAGGGGGTGTGAAGTTAGAAAGTAAATTAGTTTGCTTAGCATACCTCTGTCACCCGCTCTCATTTTGTGTTGACTTTACTTCTACAATTAGCATTGAATCGCATCAGCAATCAAGTTGCACTTTGGGTAATGTAGGCATCAGGTTTTGACAAGGTAGAAGAAGGTATAGAATAAAACGGGAAGTATCTCTGGTTCTGTAGCATAACATTTTCATCCACCATTTACTTACAGCATATATCTGGTTTGACTTTTAGAAAATGAATACCGTATTGTCCAGACTATAAGCCGCTACTTTTTCCGGACGCTTTGAAAGGCACAAAGCTTGTTGGCTTTTTACAAGCTAGCAAGCTCCATGCCGCCGATACATTTAGCGTCGTCACATCAGACCCGGTCAGAGTGGACCACATGAAACTGTTCAAATAAATTCAATAGTGGCTTATAGACAGGTGCGCTCAATAGTCCGGAAAATACGGTAGTTGTGGTTTAATGGGGCTACTGTATTTCCTCAAATAGGGCAAAAAAAATATATAATCAAATAAAAGCTGGGCCAATAATAAAGGCAAGGGGTGGAAAACAGAGGCTGTACCCCAAAGACAGATAGGAAACAAGGTGATTGTTGGAGGGGAGTATCATGTCTATTCTCAATCCTGTTTGAAGCTTTAAAGTGAGGTGTACCACAATATGACCAATTAAGTGTATCAAACAGCGCTAATTAAATACAACCTTGCGTCAAATAGAGGCCTGTTACCATCTGTAGTTGAGGTACATAAAGGCTCTGCCCACTATTTGTGGAAATATGATATATGCAGGAATGCTTCTTAGATGAAATGTAAATGATTAAATGTCCTAAAATGACAAACTATTCCTTTAAGTATTCTTATGCTGGGAAAATAATGGCAAAGCAAAAATGAGATAAACAGTTTGGGGACATGAACACGTCCAGCCCACATTTCTTTGACTCCAAAACTATTCTAGCGGCTGCTCTAAATCACGCAATCTTACCCCCTCACAATGACTGTTTTACAGCACAGTGTGGAGTCATGTACTGTGTATAATTCACATTAATCTTTTTCTAAGTTGGATTTTCAGCTTGACTATGTATGCACACTAACTGTTGATGAGGATTCAGTGTGTCCTTAAACATCTTACCTCCTACGACTGGAGTCACTCAGAGGGCTTTAATGAACTGAATATTTTCCCGGGCAGCTTGTCCCTGTTTTCTCCTTATGAAGCAGTAATACCGCTCAAACTTTTAACAACACTGCGATGCTGCATGCACGCCATCTTCTTGCTGCATTTGACTGTCGTTCCTGCTCGTCTGCTGACTGGCGGTGGAGTGTGGGATACTGCAGCGTTGAGGGGTGGAGGGATGAGGTGGCATTCAACCAACAGTTAGCACCACATAAAGCCTTTATCACACCTAAACGGCTCCGACTCCCAAAGCCAGAGCGAGATAAGCGCTGCCCATTCATCTGTAATGATGTGGAAGCAAGAAGCAACTGAACTGAGTTGAGAGGGAAAAGGCTAACTCTGACACAGTGTGGATGGCTGAAAAGGGTGCAGGGCCAAAGGGTTTTTTTGTGTTTGTTCCCTCCTCAGAATGATGTGTGAACATGTGTTTGTTTATTTTCTGCTCTCTGTGTGCTGGAGTTAATTACAAGACAAGTGCTGTTTTACACTTCAAAGTCCTGCAATTATCTGGAAGATGAAACTATGAAGCAGGAGCCACATTACACCGCAGTCACTGAAGAAGTTTCCCTTTGGACTGCAAATATTCAGAGACATTTAACCCTGCTTTCACTACTTTGTAGACTTTTGTTCTCAATAAGTAACTAAAAACCCAAATACTTTCTGAGTTGCTTGGTTTGCGATCATGGTCAGTATTTATAACACGAGCTGTTCACAGAATGGACAAAGCTAACGTGACATCACCCGATGGTTTGTGGGCTCACGTTTTAAAGGAAGGAGTTTGGCATTTGAATGTCATCATGTTGGTTGTTTGGAGCCATATAAGTGACCATATTTGGATATGAAGGAGGCGGGTCCGACCCTTGAAGCTGAGAGCACTGCCCAATGTTTGTGAGACTTAAGTTAAGGTCTAGTCTCATTGGAGAACAGAGCTATCAATCAATTGAACCACACCCAACATGTTCACCTTTTTGAGGCCTAATACCTACTTAATTATGGTGCAGTGGTTAGCACTTGTGCCTCACAGCAAGAAGGTTTGGGGTTCGAATCTCGGGTCAGGCCTTTCTGTGTGGAGTTTGCATGTCATCCCTGTGAATGTGTGGGTTTTCTCCAGGCAGTCCCACAGTCCCACAGTCCAAAGACATGCTTGTAAGGTGAATTGATCAAACTAAATTGACTGTAGGTGTGAGTGGGAGCGTGAATGGTTGTTTGTCTATGTGTTAGCCCTGCGATAGGCTGGCAACCTGTTCATGATTGAAAACGGCAGTATTTGAATTAAAGTCATTTGGAGCCAGCATCTAGTGTCCATCCAGAATACTGCTTTTTTTTTTTTCACTTCTGCATTGACCTAATTTTTGACACCTGATTACTTTGTCCATTTCTACATACAGTTCATGCTCTTTCCATAGTATGACCTCATTTTTACCTGAGATTACATGTTTATAACTGTAAGCAAAGCACCACGAATGCATTAAGAAGCTATAACGTGAACTACTTTTGCAGATGTGATGTATGTGGTTCACTGAGAAAAACTGGATTTGAGACACGTTCACATGTCAGTTATGAAGCACACTCTGCACACAAGCTAAATACAAGACACTGTCTTGAGGCAGGGTTTTCTCTCAAGACTATGGAGAGTGTTAAAGTGATAAAATGCAGCTTTTAAATGGTTATAAAAATGATAAGTCAGGATTGATAATGTGTCCATATGATATTAATGTGGTGCAAAGGAAAAGATAAAATTATGATTTATACCAGAACTAGAACTATCACACTATTATGTTTGAAAGCAAGCATGAAAACCCATTAATTGAAATTCAGAGTGTGCTTGGCTTTTAAAGGGGAACATGAGTGTACGACCATGCTAGCAGTTCTGTGAGGGTGTAATTAAGCACAGCAGTGCATTGAGCTAAAGGCTGCAAACCTCAACATGCTGACATGTGCAGAACGACAATGCTAAATTGCTTACCACTATAATAGTTTACTATCTTCACCATACTAGATTTGCATGGTAGCATGGCAAGATTTTGGTAATTAGCATTGCATTCATTTTGCAAGTCGTAAAATAAAGCTGTGCTAAGGCAATCCATCCTGAAGTATTTTAAACATTTATCATCATGACAACAAAATCAAGTGACATATAACCCTTGGATTCTGTTGTACCAAACACAATAGCACAGCCTCAGGTTAATATAAATGCTACAAAGAAGTCTACTAAAAAGATCTCATCCACATTAAAGTGTCACCGTCCCTCTTTTGTTGAGCTAACAGACACTTTATCCTATGTAAAGTCAGCTCACTTCTTGTGTCCCCTGGTGCCTTTTTAAACACTGACAGACTTTAGAGCACATCTATTCACATAAACCCACTCTAACCTGCGACCTGTCTGTGTCTTCCAGGTTTAATTGGCGTCCTGACTGCAGCTCTGGACCCATCAGGAGTTCCAAGGAGGAAGACGGATGAGACCGCAGAGTCTACCTGAGAATGCTACCTGTCCCTCCGCCTCACCATGTCACCCTAGGAACACTGTTGACCTGTCCCCTTCCACCAATCCTCTTTTTGCCTTTGTCATCTCCCATAACCCACTGAGTTTGTGATCCCTCTCTACACCCAGCTGAAGTCCCTGTGATATGAATACTTTTATTTTGGACATGTTGTTTTTTCCATTCAGTGCTGCCAGCCCCCAAGGCTATGGCGGGAAGCGTTATTATACTTCACAGCAGGTTGCTAATCACTGTCTGGTGTGGCTCTTGGGACTAGCGCTACACCTGACCCTTTCCTCATGTCAGCGAGTTGACCTGAAGCACCCTATAGTATCCACAGGCTATGGAAAAGTCCGCGGTATCAGGAAGGAGCTCAACAATGAGATCCTGGGCCCAGTGGAACTGTATTTAGGCGTGCCGTACGCCACCGCACCCATCGGCGAGCGGCGCTTCCAGCCTCCTGAAGCTCCGGGGTCCTGGCAAGAGATCCGCAACGCCACCCAATTTGCGCCCGTGTGTCCCCAGAACGTGCACGGGGTTTTACCTGAGATCATGCTGCCGGTGTGGTTCACAGACAACCTGGATGCTGCAGCCACCTATGTTCAGAACCAGAGTGAGGACTGCCTTTACCTCAACATTTATGTACCCACTGAAGACGGTGAGTATGTCGTGTGAGACTAAACTCTAAGCTAATGCACACACGAGGAAATGAAATGAGTCACTGGTGTTTGTTGATCATTTTGCATCTTTGAAACAAGCAGAGAAAAAAAAGAACTGGTTAGTGTCACACCGTGCAGGAACAGCTTGTACTTCACTAATCATTTTTAAATTTAATATCGGTGTCATTTTGATAAGTTATTCAGGATTATATTCTGTGGAAGAGGAGCTCTTAATGTAAGCTCAAAGACATCCAGGAGATTACTGAAGCAGACATTCTGATTATTTCCTTGCAATAATTCCTGTCTCCATTACCATTGATTATTGAGTCTGATCGATCTATAGATGGACTGGAACAGAGTCACATATGTAATCTTCCTTGAGCTGTTAAGCAATTAGACACACTCTACCGTTATTGCTCATTAGCCATGATACATTTTAGCTTCACTAAAACTAATTTATTTAAATCAACTATGAATGTTAGATGTTTAATTTTTAGTGCCCTAATGAGGCTTTTGCAGTGACAATATAAAAGAAGCTGCTTTACTTTAACATTCAATCAGTCAAAGAAGAAGAGTTTTCCAAAAGTTATATTTTTTCTTTTTGTTTTGATCTTTAGTTTGTAAAAATTGATAAGCTGTAATCACATTACTTTTTTTAACTACATTTTAGAAAGACCCTGCATTTATCTAAGAAGACCATACAGGAAATATCAGTCATTAACAGCACCAACATAACTGCAGCAGATTTGTTGACTATTTCATGGTCAGTGAATTTATTGATTGAGTTGAGATGAGTCAGTGGTTAGGATGAACTAACCAGCATGTTTTCTGATTTGTGTTTGTTCTGTTTTTCTGCTTCAACCTTTGGCCTTAAACATATCTATACTGGAAAGACAAAAGTGGTAGAGAGAAAAACCTATTTTTTTATTTATCTGCCACGTTTCCTTTTATCTGGAGTTAGTTTTGACAAACCTGTATATTTACATTTTGACTCAAATGGTCTGTAAAAGGAATCTTTACCCATAAAACCCAGACCTCTTTCTCCTAAAAGGAAAATTGTGAAGGATATAAAACCAAATGGATCAGGATGTAGTTCATGTTACTTAGGGACTCAAGGATAAAGCTGTGTATGTAACATTTAAAGTACTTGTGACACCTGTGTCACTGTGGGTTATTATGGGTTAATGAGAGAAACACAACTGTCCTCCAATATGAAGCATCACAACCTTCAAAAACAAACCATGTTGATAACATACAATGAAAACTACCTTTAGTTTAAATTAATTTATATTTTCTATAATTCTGCTATTGCTAAATTCTAATTCTTGCTAAATGAGTTTGTTACAGGAATGATGACAAGGACACAGCTCAATACCATTATAGTAAACAAAACCTTTTTAATAAGAACTACACTCAATAGTCATATTTAACAGCATCCTCATCAAACCCAAAGGCAGTGCTGTTTTAACATAACGCCTCTGGTGCAGCCAGTAGTGGTTAACCAGCATTAAACATGCTGAAAGATTAGTTTATTAGTGGCAGCTCAGCCTCCTGTTGGTGCCCTTCACCTTGAAGATTGTAGCAGTCAAGAGTCCACATGAAAATACCATCTTTTCCCTCTCAGGTAACAAGTAATCTGGACTAACTTTGATATTTTTTTAGCATTTCAATTAGCTCAAGAACCAGTGTTGTTATACTTTACATGATTATTAAATAAAGACTAAAAAAGCAGCTCATACCATGGCTCATACATCTTACCAATGATGCATTTGCAATGTGGCTATTTCTTATTAGTCTGTTAAAATATGCAACAAATACAATCCATTGCCAAATTCAACCTTGTTTATGCCTCTTGGGGTGAAATTAGTTGAAAACTGAAGATCACTGTAATGCAAAACCTCCACCTCTTCATGGGCTATCTGGGTGTAGTTGTGGCGTTAATGATCCTGTGGAGAGCGTTTGAGAAAGCAGATGGGCAGGTAAAAGAACACAGGATCAAAGTGTAACTTTGGAGGCAAAGCATATGCTACTGATGATAGTAAGCAAGGCTAATGATAAGATGTTAAAAAGCCTATGATTAATGGGCTCACCTGAGAGTTGCCTGAGAGTATTCAAGAAAACACATGTTTATGCATTACCGCTGCTGCAAATATATGAAGTGTAACTCTAGGATTAGTGTAGAGTGGTGTATAGCATTGTTGTATTTTAACACTGAGGCTTAAATTAAAGCTCATTTTATCGATGAGTGCTCCACGGTCCAACAAAAAACAGATTAATTGCCAGTGGAAAATATTACTGTCGTATAAAAGAGAAACCACAGCACAGGAGATGAGAAACAGGGATTTAGTTGAGATTTAAATTCATCTCAGCACATAGTGAAAGTGTACATACATGTATACACTGTGAGTTTATACAGTATGCATCCTGTGCACTACACGTCACATACTCACAGAGAGGATGATGTAGAGTCTCCTGTGTTATTCCCGAGGGAAAAGGTGTGCAAATGAGTGAGACAGATTTTACATGCAGCCCTGTCTGCTTGTCAGAATCTGTCACTTATTGTCAGGGGTCACTGCTTACACGAGGCCGATGCTGTCCCAAAGGATATGTTTTGCCTTGTGTGCGAGAGAGTAAAAGAGACTGGTGGAGAGCGAAGTGCTCCTGGAATCAAATACATTTTTCACATGTTACTGTTTGTCACAATCTTTCAAATTGTTTACATGGTGCTAGACCGGTGGTTATGTCAGATTGAATGGCTTCAAAGCCCCTGAAAAACTATTCTGTGACATTAAATTTTCATGACTAAATAAAGAACAGTCTAAGATAACGTCTTTTGGGGAAGAACTCGGGTAGACTGCTTCATCTGGATGGTGAGGGGGTGGTTTAATCAGATGTAATCCACTTTGTGCTATTAATTTATAATCATTTTTTAAACAGAGATCAACTTCTTTTGAAGCTCAACACAGAGATATCTGGTCATTTTCTTTATATCTTGAAAGTTTGCATGTACTGTACATCCTGATGGCTTTAAACATGCCAAGAAATTCAGTATTTCCTATAATAAAAGGTGGTAATCAGTTAAAAGCTGGGTCTTTAGCGATGGCCGTTGTTGACAAAAAAAAATAAAAGCCGAACAGAAATATCATCCCTGGTTAGAAATGAAGGGTTTCTGTCCACTGCAACACTAGAGGGCTTTTAATTTGAAACAGTTACAAGAAGTGTTGACTATTTATCAACTTTAACAATTTGATCCACTTTCACATATGTTTGAAGCCTAGAAATGAGGCTTCAGAGTAAAATAATACTACCGTATTTTCCAGACGATTGAGCGCACCTGTCCATAAGCCGCTATTGAATTTATTCGAACAGTTTCATGTGGTCCACTCTGACCGGGTCTGATGTGACGACGCTAAATGTATCGGCGGCACGGAGCTTGCTAGCTTGTAAAAAGCTAACGAGTTTCGTGCCGCCGATACAAGAGCCACACCGGTGTTTAAGCCGCAGAATTCAAAGCGTTGGAAAACATTTGCAGCTTATAGTCTGGAAAATACGGTAATCTAATAAATGTTTAGGCTCTGGTTGTAATTAATAAGTAGCTC
>OOFC01047564.1:0-12127 GCA_900323345.1 Pseudochromis fuscus
ACCTAATCCTGACAGAAGCCACCACAATCACTATCTGCCACCCATTTGACAGTTTCTGTCACCAATTAGCAGCTAAATCAGCATCTCTCCAAACAAGAAAACGAAGCAATTTATATGTCTATTATTTAGCGCTTGTCTAAGTGGGTATTCTTCTCTTTTCATTCACACTCTTACTCCTTCATATTAGAAAACAGACGACTGCAGTGCAGTTGGCGGCTCGTCTGTCCCCTCAGATCTTCAGGCTCCCCGCCACGGCGCAGGAGGCCCCGATGGGTGGGGAATAAAACCCTGTCTTCCCCTATCAGGAAGTTTGTCCTGTGAATTTTCTACCCTCTTGCTCCACAGAATTTACAAGGCATCGACAACCCCTTTAATGAGGCGCACCAAGCTGTTCGCCGGCTTTCCCCATGATAGGATGTTAAATGAAAAGCTGCGTGCAACATGCGAGGTTTGTTATCATTCAATCTGCTCGGGACTGCAAACTGGTCATTATCCAGCCATTATTTTCCTTGATTTACAATCGCGGGTGGAGGAGGCGATTGCCGTGGCTTGTTCTCCCCTCAGTGGGATGGATGGGAACCAGCTTGAAAATTTGCATTTACATGATCCGGCTGAGCAGCTTATTAGATCTGGATATTTATTTTCCACTTAAACCGATGTTTGATTACACTTTAATAAAGAACGGGGGAAAGCACAGAGCTGGCTGAGACTAACTGATCCTGCCCAGTGGTTTCTGTGGGATTTTGTGTAATGAAACGAGAGGGACAAAAGATAAGCAAGCCGAGGTGGTTTATAATAGAGACGCAGATGAGGATGATTTGCAGGACGAAGAGCAAGGAGACGCACCCTGTAAAAATCATATCAATTCCCTCAGAGCAGCTAAACTGTTATTGTCACAGAAAAAGGTAATCACACGGGATAACAAAGACATCGGAGGATAACATTCAGATCACACAAAGATACTTCAGGAGGGCTGAGCCTGCTGTTAGCAAGAAAATACCAAACATCCACCCTATAAAATATGTCATGATCTACAACAACGGGAACAACAACAGTGTCTCTGTGCGGGACCCAAGTGTAACAGCGCAGTGAGATTTCACAGAAAGTACAAATCTACAAAGAGATGTCAGCTGAACAGGTGAATTCTGTTGATATTGTCAAAGTGTATTTTAATAAGATAATAAACCAACTGTAATGGAGAAGAGACAACTAAAGATTAGCTGAATTATCTACTAATTTTACAGTTATTTTCTGTGTTTATCACATAATGCTGCACAAAAAATAACCACATAATGTCATTTCAAACACCTTTTTATTTTCTTACCAACACTTTAAAATATAAAATACTGACTTTATTAAGACAAAGAGGGTTTGCCTGAAAGACTGCAGGTATCATTAAGCAGTTACACATTTTAAAAAAGCTGATTATCTGTCACTTAATTGATTAATCACCAAATTAACAAGGAATGTGACACTGCACATTTGTGCCACAGCCGTGGTCCCCAACCACTGGGCCGGGGCCTAGTACCGGTCCGTGAGGCATTTGTTACCGGGCAGGAAAGAAAGAAAGAAAGAAAGAAAGAATGATTTATATAAATTCTGTTGTATTGATCGTTATAGTCTGAAAGACATTTTATTTTGAAAAAACGACTGGATTCTCTACAACTAAACTTTCGTCTGTGTCTCTTGACACGTCAATACCCTTGTCTCGGTCACATGATCAGATACGTTAGCCAAACAAATAAGACCGCAAACATCTTTCAAGAGCTTCCTCGCAAAGAGGAAATATTTGTTTGTTTGTTTTCCGGTCGTGTTATTCTATTCTTGCTGTATTTATCTGTCACACCTTGAAGGTCAGTCCGTGAAAATAATGCCAACATCAAACTGGTCCATGGTGCAAAAAAGGTTGGGGACCACTGGTCTACAGTATCCAAAGAGGTTTCTGAACACTTCAGGATCATTTTATAGCAGTTCTTAGATTTACAAGATTTATAAGATAAGTGTCCCTTATTCAAAGATGAACTCCAGACTTGCTTTAAGGTATCTGAAAAAAAACTGTTATGAACTATATTTTTTGTCTTTCTATGGTTTTTCACTATACCATTAACTGCCATTAGAATGAACTGCCTCTCAGAGTAGATTGATCTAATGTGTTTATTACAAAGTTAAAGTACTCCTCACAAAATGTTTCAAATTCAGTGTCAGGTCTGTTCTCAGTGAACTTTCAGGTTGTTTAAATACTGAGATGTGACATCACATCATAAACACATTTAAAGTGCGTGAAACAGATTTAAAGTGATGGAAATATACTCATAGTGCACATATATCACTCTGCAAAGTGAAGGTCAAAGGTCAAGGTGAAGCAATAAAAAGTTAAAAACATCTTGGGCAGAGGAAGACTTGTCAGTTTTGTGGACTGGCCACGAGCACATATTCCCATGCAGCTATTTTATCGAGCTTCTAAATTGTGTCTTTGGGAAAATGTACTGAAAACTAAAGTTGTGCTGAGAAATACCTAAAGGATTTTTATAATGTATTTTTGTTTCTCAACAAAACTCTTTCTGGAAGTAACTCTGAATGAGTCCAATGCTGCGCACATGTCTTCAGGGTGCTGCTTATTGAATAACTATTGACACTGACTGTACAATAAAGGAATCCTGTCCCACCTGACAGGACATATGGGAATATAAAACAAATGAGGATGTCAGCCAAAGCAAAAATGGAAAAGAGACCGCGGGCCGTAATTGCTTATGGACATTTGCTTTAAGCCAAGTGATGTTATGTTCGACTTAATCAATATTTGCCTTAAAAAGCCATCTATAACCGAGTCACAGTTGATGAATAAGTCACAACAGTAGCAGGTATCTCTAGTGTAAAGCAAAGGTCACGATCTGTGATGGGGTCGGTGTGGTGCGGCGTAGGGTTGTTGTGTTGTGTTCTCTGTGGACTCGCCGGCTCATCAGCACTACCAGATGATGCATGCGATCCAAACAATGGGCTCATTTAGACGCAGAGGCAGCGCACCTCGCCGAAAATTGTGACAAAAGGCTGAAAATCATATATTAGACTCGGAGCTGACGGGCAAACGCACCTTTCCCATACATCCACACAAAAACCATATACATAATTCCTTGTCTCCCAGTTACTGTAACCGCTGCATATTGTCCACCGAGCAGCACAAGGCGCACACAGAGAAAATGCAGAGGTGAGCCCTTGGCCTGGAGTGCCCCTCATTTAAGACGATCGACAAAATCAATAAAGTGAAGTATGTTTCCTCGCTCTTTTGGCTCCGTTCCCGCTCCTGAAGCATTCCCTCAAGTAACCTACTCCAGCTGAGTTCTATTACTGCAGCTCTTCCCCCACGTGTATACATCCTCAACTGCTCTGTCTTCCCCTCAGCAAAAGAAAACTCCACCAGCACAAACTATACAGAGTTTTAGTCCTAATGGTTAACGCAGCGGTGGAAAAACAAGAAGCCGAGCACCGACACACATCTTTAAAAGGCTGTGTTTCAGACCGACGTGCTGTGTGAAGTTGTTGCAGGAGACACTTCACTGACCCAGACAAAAGCAACATACATTTATTTGTTACTATTTGCTATTAACGGCCCATCAAGGTGCTGGAAACGTGGGAAACGGGACTAAACACGGCTGTACTATAACCAATAAATCAACAAATAATCACACATTTGGGCAACAATAAAGGACTAATCAAACAATTTTGATAATTCAAGATTTGTGCCACTTTAGCTTAGCTTAGCATTAAAACCAAGTGTCCAGGGTCCAGGTGTGGGTTTATTATTCCAGAGTTAATCACCTTGGATTAATATTTAACCAGCCTTGTGGTCATGGCTTAAATTATCTTCTGTGTTTGCAACTAGACAGAAAATAAACTGATTTTATTAATACTGGACTGTGTACATGTACCTGCCATCACACATTTTGTATTTTGCTATTTTATATGTCCCTGTATTTTCAGTCTATATAATAAAATAAAAATCATTTCCTTCCATCTTTTGCAGGAAACTAATATTTTTTCCAAATATTACTCCTTTAGAAATTCAATGATTTACCATGAACTAAATGTCACTGTAAACATTTTCACAACAAACTCAACTGGGGGTATATGAAATCGTCCCAAACTTAAACTGAGTTTTTAATTTTTCTGAGCTTAATCCGGAACCATGGTTAACTCTCCCATGAGTTTGAATGCATATCATCCCCCTGGCTCATTATTGTAAACCCCTCTGCTATAAACTAAAACAAGCAAAAAAAAGATGCCATAAAAATTATCTTTCAAAACAGATGATACTTCACTACAAAGCTCTCCTCGCACACCCTGAAGAAAGCTTTGTGCTGAACCATCAGCAGTTTCAATAAATGTCACATAAGAGAAAAAGGTGCTGCTTTTTCCTCTTTTTCTTTTCTATTCTCAGTTTGCCCAATTAGCTCGCGCCTTGCTGGGTGTGCACTCTCTCCATTGGTTACTGTACAAATGGGAGGGGGACCGAATTAATCTTGGGATTTGAGAACTTTGATTGACACAGTGGCATCTCCAGGCTGTGCACCATCAACATAAAAGTAAACCCACTGTGGAAAACACAAAACATTAAAAACTGATATTTAGTTTTGATTTTTTTTGTCCATAAAACATTTATTTCTGGTCACAACATCAAGGCCTAAAACATTAATCAGGATCTGTTTTGTTTTCTTTATTTAACCTGATGGACGACAGCTCAGTCAGCATCAGTGGTGCATCTTTCATGGCTGGATTCTGTTGGACAACATTAAAGTGTGTGTGATGTCTGCTAATTTATAACATTCACTCTTGAGTACATAGCTTGTAGATTATAGGAGTTAGATGAGAAGAGTGATGGTGATTGGCTACGACAGGAAACAGGAGGAAAACAGCTTGAAATTTACTCTAAACAGAGAGAAATGTATACATGATAAATTGTGGGACAGCGTGGATACTGGAAAAAGAAATGTGTCCGTCACCTTCTGGTTCAGGTATTAACACATTTTAGCTAATCCAAGAATTACAAGCAGTAAACAAACTGGATATATTATTTATCAGGGGTTAAACTGCTGCTAGGTGCTAGCATTAGCATGCTCACAGTTCACCTGCTGCCAGTGTTTAAGCTAGGCTAAGCCAGCAGGCTGTAGTTTTATATTAAGTGTGCACACATAAGAGAACTTTCAGTCTTTTTATCTAACTGTGGTGTAAACTGAGCCAGCTTATTTTTCACAATGTCAAACTTTTCTTTTAGTTAAATTTGTTGAAGCAAAACAGCCCAGCGAGTCTGAAACTCCAGGAATTAAATTGGGTACTTAAAAAGAATAACAATGCCAGTGTTTGATAGAAATTCTGATTTATTTTACCAAATTACTTCCAGAGGTTTTGAGCGGAGAAATATTTTGACTGTCTGTGTATAAAAACCCGACTTCAAAATACCTTTGGTTGGTGCTCTAATAAGAAGTCTTTGAGGTGTGAGATATGAGGGGGGAAACAAAGCTCGCGTCTGCAAGGTCAAATCTTTGGGTTCATAGACCCAGAGGAGGTAAATTGATTGTTGAGTGTTAGGGGAGGGGTAGGAGGTAAGCATTTAACTGCTGACAGACAAACTCTGGCCCTTCAGGGCAGAGCAGGCAACACATTGCTTGACATCATTTCCACAGGCCTGTGTTCCACAATCCTCTTTTGTTCAATGGGGCAAGACCCTGTGCTTTTGTTACAATTAACCTATTAGGAGATGCCTTTCATTCGCAGGTGATTCTATACTCCCCTGCGCACCTCAATAACATTGTTTTGATCGGAGGCACCGTGGCCTACAGACATTTGCCGGATAAACTCTGTTGAAAAGTGGAAGATTCTTCATCAAAGGTGATAGCTCACAACTAGCGCTGCTCCATCAAAACTTAACCACGTTTTGTTGAAATAAACATCATTAACCACGCTTTATATCCCTTGGTTGGAATAAATGTGTTGTTTCTGCAGTGTGGATGTCGTAAACAGCCTACAATAAAAATAAATGGCTCTTACCCTCGGTGAAAAACATAAAAGTATTTAAAAATTGACCCCTAGGGTCTGCTTTGTCCGTGGCTGGAGGCATTATTATACCCTGGTTGTCACAAAGTACCCCCTCAGGTCATTACTCCCGGGCAGCTACGGACCCTTTGGCAGACAGAAGCTGAGCTCCATTATCTGGGACGCAGAGAGGGGCTGAGCGCAGCAAAGAGGAGAGGGGAACGAGGGGGACACACTGGCCGTGGATCTGAGGAAACAGGAGATGTAGCGGGAGATGGCACCGTTCTGATGTGACGTTTTCTGGGGCCTCGCCCAGGCCTGGACGCCACCCATGTGGGACAGGTTCGAGTGGTAGCTGGCATGTGCTGGCAGAGAAATACTTCACCCAATCAGGAACATAATTGCATATTTTTTCATCTGCTTTTCATTTGATGCATATATTCTCTTTAGTTAAATTGTTTCCTTCTCGCCAGTTTCCAGCCCATTGGAGTGCAGATGAGAGTGATATGCTTTTTGGTGTATTAAATCAAAGCAAAAGCCCATTGTAAAATACATCAGCATTACCATTCTGAGGCCAAACAAAGAAATATATGTCAAGCCGCACAGTCATCACAGTGCTCAGTGGATACAGAAACTAGGCTGTGTGCAGCAGGCAGAGGGCTGC
The DNA here is from genome assembly GCA_900323345.1 of Pseudochromis fuscus. Taxonomy (NCBI): domain Eukaryota; kingdom Metazoa; phylum Chordata; class Actinopteri; family Pseudochromidae; genus Pseudochromis; species Pseudochromis fuscus. The sequence continues at coordinate 6,692 of OOFC01047564.1, forward strand.
AGGTATCTGAGCGGTGCTGTCAGTACAGCACACCGGGTTTGAAATACAACAGTAACTAAGTAGTTCAAGTGATTACTTCCAGGTGTAAATGTGCTTGAAGACTATCCTCAGATCTCCACATTCATACAGATGTAGTACAATGCAGCAGGACAGTGACAACCACACAGCTGCTGTTGACTCACCACCAAACCTCATCCTAGGTCAGTGATTGTGGTGCAGTGCAGGTCCTGGAGAGACACAGTTTAAATTTGGGAAACTGTGCATCACAACGAGACCAGACTAAGAATTTCCCGCCTCATTAGCAGCTCTGTGAGGCTGTGTTTGTGTGCTCCACCAGTTTAATGATAATTTTAGGATTCTATTATTTACTTAAAAGCAGTTTATTTATTACTGGATTAAAAAGTCACATTTGAGGATATAAATATTCCTTTGAAATCGTGATGAAAACTCTCCAGTAATGTGCTGGTGTGTAGTACATAATGTTCACCATGTTCACCTTCATATATCTGTAGGTATGTACCTAATTAGATAGATTGTAACAACGGAGATTCAACACATTCAACACAGTAACAGTAATAGTCCATTTTATAATTGTGTTTATGATTTTTTATGATGTGAAACAAACGTGTCTAAAGTTACATACATGTTTGGCAGACTTCACAATTTTGTTTTTAATTTTAATGTTAGCATTGCAAGTGAAAGCTCCAACAGTGACTCGCAGGATAAAGCTTAAGATAAAGATTGCTTTGACTGTGATGTATTAAATTCACACAATTGGGATGATGAGAGTTTCTCTTCCAATCTCAGGCATTTTTTTCTTAATAAAACATCCAGTAGCAGCACAAACGTCACTTTTTTAACTATTCTAACTATATTTATACTGATTACTATCAGTTTGGTGTGTTAGCATGCTAACAGATGCTAATTAGCACTTAAGAAAAAGTGCCACTGATGATGATGGAAGAGTCAAAGGTCATTCATTAATTCATTGATTTATGAATTAGGTTTGACCTGATGACGGCAGGATTGTCAGGACCAATTCTCTGGGAACGTTGATTGTCAGTGTGAACTTCTTTTTAATTTGTTTGTGTTTGTGAAACATATGCAGATATAGATAGAGATGTACAGTCAGATATTAGTTGTAGTAAACTTCAGTATTAAACTTGCAGGATGCTTGTTTTTTAAATATCTTTGACAATGCCAAAGAAATACCTTAAAATTTTCTTTTAGTTTGAGTTTTATAATTATAGTAAGACACTGTAATGTGATTGGTCCACAGTCAGACAGCCACCACATCACATTTATCAAATATTTGACTCCAAAAATACCAAGCAGGAAAAAATCAGCAGGATCCATCCTCTGAATGAAAATCTATGTAAGAATTTTAATGGTTGATGAATTTTAATTGTTGATATTATAGGTACATAATAAAGTTGCCAATTATGATAAGTAACTTTAAGTATGATTGTGCTCCACGGGCTCTATAGGCTGTAACACGCTTAACTAATCCAAAGTGAAAGCATTACAGAAAAAAATAAGGATTGTTTTATTCTGTTTAGTAACTATGAAATATGATAAGATTTAAAACCAATAATGTGGATCCAATCTTGTTCAGTATAAGCTGTTATGGATTTTATGCAAATTCCTCTGCATGAACTGTGAGAAATCTCATTTGAGGAAATGTAGAACGCAGATTTTGGCGTAATTACTCATTCATTACCTCTTTAGTTTGAAAGCAGCCGAACCATCATGCACTGCGGGCTCGCTGCATTTCTTCCCTCTTCCAGGGCATCACATGTGCACGTCAGAACGCCAATCAAACATGACAGCTATTTACACTCGCTGGGTGAGATGAAAGGTTCTGGCTCTATCACTCAGGCCCCCGTTCACCTAAGAGAATGGAAAGAAGTCAGACAAAGCAGGAAAAAGGCCTGTAAATTTTTATATTCTGGGCTGTCTCGGATGCTTTCCTTTTCTTTGGCAGGCGTGCTGACGTGCACGCAGGCTCACACGGGCTGCACGCATGTGTGTGAGCGTGTGCAGAGTTACAGCAAGCAGCACAGACACACTGTTACCAACACTGCAGCGGCGGCTCTTTGATGTTCAAGGTGCTGTATCTGTTGTGCATGTCTGTCCTCTCAAATCATTTCCAGCACCGGGAGTAAAACATGGAAACAAAGGCAAACAACATATTCAAAAGTGTCAAACGACACATCTGGTGTTTCATGTTCGCTGGATGACGGTGACATGGAAGCAACTTCACTCGGCTAAGATGCAGGACAGGCTAATTGACTGTGGCTGCTGCACAAGGTGAGAGGTTAGAGGCAGAGGGAGTGGCCTTCACTGCCACGAGCCGTGGTCCACAAACTAATTAGACTGTCGACAATAGATATAGGGTTTACATTTGTAATTAAAAAGAAGGAGTACCGTATTTTCCGGATTATAAGCCACTACTTTTTTCCAACGCTTTGAACTTAAACACCGGTGTGGCTCATGTATCGGCGGCACGAAGCTCGTTAGCTTTTTACAAGCTAGCAAGCTCCGTGCCGCCGATACATTTAGCGTCGTCACATCAAACCCAGTCAGAGTGGACCACATGAAACTGTTCGAATAAATTCAATAGCAGCTTATAGACAGGTGCGCTCAATAGTCTGGAAAATACGGTAATTAATTTAAGTTGTTCATCAAATACTACTTCACTTTATTCACCTCATGTGTGCAACATACAAGGAATTTGTTTTTCATTGCTCAGAAACATATTAAGACAAGCATATGCACAATGAAGGTAGAAATAATTTAACATTAAATAGTATTACTAACAATAAAATAAGGGTTACATGGGATAGGAAATTCAAAATTACAGACCAGATTTAAAGATTAAAAAATATTAAATCTACAATATATTAAACCTGCATTAACTGATTTGGCCACTTGAATGCAATAAAACTCTTATTTGCTCTGCTTTGGTCTCCACCAACTCCTGAACTAACATTTCCCTCTGCCAGTCTCACCTGAGCAGACAATGTACGATCAGTTTATTGAAGCATTTTCACTGGAAACAGCTACGACTGTGATGAAAGAGGTGAAAGTGAAGCAAAACAATTTAAATATGTAGCTTTTATATCAAACAACAAGCTGAAAGAAGCTGAAATCCATCTTCAAGTTAAGGTGAGTTAAAGATTTGGATGATTATTTTATGTTGGTTTGTCTGAATGTGCAAGGCCGGCAGTCATTGTTTAAATGTTGATTTGAAAAAAATACTAGTGCAGCTTTTATGTTTTAATGAAGAGGCTTTCTACAGAGGACTGACATTGTTGCCTAAGCCAGGGGTCTCCAACCTTTTTTGCACCATGGACCAGTTTAATGTCGGCATTATTTTCATGGATCAGCCTTCAAGGTGAGGCAGAAAAATACAGCAAGAATAAAATAAGATGACCAACATAAAAAAACTAATGTTTCCCCTTTGCAAAGAAGCTCCAAAGACGTTGGTTTTTTTTACTAATTTTCGCTAGTTTGCGGACCTATTTTGGAGGGAACGTATCTGATCACATGACCGAGACAAGAAGTGTATTGACATGTCTAGAGAAACAGATGAAAGTTAAATCGGAGAGAATGTGATCGTTTTTCAAAATAAAATGTCTTCCAAACTCTAATAATCAATACAACGGAAATTATGTAAATTCTTGAATCTTTCACGGACCAGTACCGGGCCCCGACCCGGTGGTTGGGGACTACTGGCCTAAGCAATGTATATCACCATGAGATAAGATAAGATAAGATAAGATAAGATAAGATAAGATAAGATAAAATAAGATAAGATAAGATAAGCACTGACAGTACATGTATTCCTCACCTTCTGGTAAAGCCTTTATCTGTTTTGTTTTTTCTGGTATACATTGTGTCATACAGATGTTACATGGTCTCACACCCCTATGAGGTTATGCCAAACAGATAACTTGACTAATTAGCACTTAGTCTGAAGGTAGTGTCGGCTCTCTCTCTCTCTCACCTTCATCTCTTAAATGGAGAATAGCTCGCAGGGCAGTAACAGAGCTTCTGCATGTTTTAGCCCATTAACAATAATCATACTTAGGAGATGAAAGAAAGTTAAGTCTGCAATGAATTACAAGATACTGGGAGAACATTACGTCATCTAAAATACCTCCAGAAGCTTTGGGAAACTGTCAGCAGAGATGTAGAGTAAATGGGCAGAAAACACCAGTGCAGTCCTTTCATGTTCATTTTCTCGTCCTGCAGAACCACCCATAATACAATAAAGCTGTTTTAATAGCTGGTTTTCCTGCAGTGCAGCTTCTGGCCACTTGTGGCAGCAGTGAGCACAATGTAGCATCAAACCTGGTGAGCAAAAAACACATTTTTAATGTTTTTTAACGAATCTGTTTAAAGTGGCTTTCTCCAGCAGGAAGAATAAGTATTTCTTTGTTTACTTTTATTATTCTGAAGTATTTGTGCATATTCAACAGAAATGTATGTTCATAATTCTGTTTGTTGTTTTTGGTCATGTAGGACTATATCCACTGTACATGTGGATGGTTGATGTGTCACTTGTCCTTCCACTGTCGCCTAAATATGATAAACATAGGTGCTGCCATCTTTCTTTAGTGAAGTCATTTGCAACTTGAGTTTGCCCACTAGTGCCCAGTGACCAGGTGGTGGTCTGGTACGGAGGTTCTTGCCCCACCCAAATTTGAGCCCACACTCATTGAACTTCATGTAGCCGAGTCACTGACACCCCTTTTCCACCAAACAGGTTCCAGGGCCAGTTCCTGACTTAGCCCCAGTTTGTTGTGTTTCCACGAGAACCGGCCCCAGCTGCTAAAACAGGGGCCACCTCTGGCCCCACTTCTTTGCTGGGCCAGACTCACCGATTAAGCAGCGACTACACCAGGAGCTGGGGGAGCGACGGTAGAAACACAGCTAGCGATAGTAGAAGAGTAAAGTAATGAAAATACGGTTTTGGCTCTGGATCTCAGTGTAGACTTGTAAAAACAGGAACAGCACTTGTATGCACACGATAACTCCTCCATTTAAACATTATTACAGCGAGGGTGCTGCTCCGTCATATGCGACTAGGCAGGACATCGTAATTTCCCAAAACTGAATAAATACCACACGTAGCAATGCAAAACTGCTTTGTTAACTCAATCATGTTGTAACTAGAATATCCGCTGAGAAAAATAATGTTTTCATGGACTGATAGTAACAGTGTAACAGTAGTTTGTTGACGGCAGCTAGCTTGTTAGCGGCCGGTTGTTGTGAACCGGCTACATACGCAGTGACGTACTGACGTTTTACGTGACGCGGCCCCAACTTGGCTCCTTGCCAGTGGAAAAGCAAACCGGTTCATAGGAGAAACGGGATCTGAACCAACTACCCACCAGGACTAGCACCAGCCCGGAACTAGCACCCGTTCTT
>OOFC01047565.1:0-18695 GCA_900323345.1 Pseudochromis fuscus
CTTCACAGTTTACTCACCACTGGAGGAAGGTCAGTGAACGCCTCACAGTTTAGTCACCGCAGGGGGCAGGTCATTGAACGCCTCACAGTTTACCCACCACAGGAGGAAGGTTAGAGAATGCCTCACTGCTTACCTCCTACTTTGACTTATATAAACTATTCAAATATAAAAATGTTCAGTTGTTTTAGGACATTTCAACTTGTTTTCAGCTTTTTTTTTTTACTATTTCTCAGTTTTTCCACTATTTCCACCTTTTTTCAACTATTTCTGTTTTTTCCTACTATTTCCCACCTTTTTTAACTAGTTCTACGTTTTTTTAAAAAAAAATTTTTCAACTTTTTTCAACTGTTTCTACTTTTTTCTATTCTCAACTTTTTTCAACTATTTCTACTTTTTTTTTTACTTTTTTCAACAATTTCTACTTGTTTCTACTTTTCCCAACTTTTTCAAGTATTTCTACTTTTTTCTACTATTTTCAACTTTTACCAACTATTTCTACTTTTTTGTACTTTTTTAACTATTTATACATTTTGTAATACAATTTTCAACCTTTTTCTTCCAGCTTTCAGCATTCACACGCATTTTCTGCAGGAAATGCATTTTTCTAGTTATGAAGTGATTTCCTGAAATAGCTGTGCACTGTAGATTTTATAGAAGTAGTTTATATAGAATGGGCAAAGTCAACGTGATGTCACTGGTTGGTTGGAGTTTGAAACCAAGAGTCTGACTCTTGCCATGTTGGTTTTTTGGAGGCAGAAGTGACCATATTTGGATATAAAGGGAGGAAGTGGGTCTGACCTTTGAACCTGAGGACACTGACCAATGTGTATAAGACTGAAGTTCAAGCTTAATATCTCCTTAATGTTAAAATGATTTTCAGATGGATCACCAGGACTTGCGGGTAAATCATCATCATTTTTAGTTGTGCATTAATACAGAGTTTGAGTTTGTTAACCAAAAAAGATGTCATCCAGCGTAATGGTGCAGCTCATTTAGGTGTTCCTAATAGATTCTGGACAACAATCGAGCTTCAGAGGAATGAGATATCCGATGAAAATGGCTGCAAAGGCGCAAACACTCGTTAGTAGAACACATTTGCGATGGTGTTACATTTTCCTAATGAAACTTCATTGTCTCCCTCAGAGCTCGGGATTATGCGATAACCAGGAGGGCTGGTACCGAACGTGATTAAACAGAACTTGATTTGACACCAGAGTAAATGAAAGCGTTCCATTTGGATTCTATTATGTGCTCGGCGCAGGGGCAGAAAATGCAGTTTTATTCCCCGCGATGAAAAACCGTCTTTGCCTCGCTGTAACCAAGTTTCTCCAGCTAGGATATTTTTTTGGTCTAATTGCTGCCAGTGGCTAAATCCTATCCATTTGCATCGATCTCCTTTGAAGAGAGATGCAGATGAGCTTAACGAGTGTGCTAATTATGCTCGCTCGGAGTGGGGGAGCCTGCTGTAACCGCAACTTTTGTGTGTGTATGTGTGTGAGTGTGTGTGTATATTCTGGGTTTTATGCTTGTGCATGCTCGGCTGTTTGTTTTTTGGTATGCATACCTGTGCGCGTACCTGCAGGGGACAAACAACCTGACATTAAGAAGAGGGTGACTTAATAGCATTGAACGGATTAATAAATAGTGCGAATGTGCTTGGACTGCATTGTTTACAGTGAGAAACAACAACCTCGCACACAACCTACAAAAGGCAGAAAACGGGCGAATTTTGCTGAAAACATCCACGGAAAAATATTTTTCAGTGTTGACATGAGAATGGAGACAAATACAATTGTGTGTACCTGAGGCTGTTTTGGTCCAGGGTGTATATATATGTATGTGTGTGTGTGTCACTCTGCCAGCCAGTGTAATGGCAATGACTGGTGTTGTCTCCCCCAGCACACAATAGCCTGGACACCCAGACAAAATGTCACTCGACAGGCTTGTCTCTTCTATCTCTCTTAGCATCCCTTCTTTCCTCTCTCTCTTTCTCCCCCCACCCTCCCGCCGCTCTTTTCCTCTTTGCTGAAAGGGATGTAATGACATGGACGAGTGACAGAGCTGGAGCATGAAAAGCTGTGACACCGGAGCACAATACGCACATTTGCGACAAAACATCTCGGAGACATGAAAGCACCCTAACAGATAGATAATTGGCCGTGGTTGCTAGCTTCTCAAAGCCAGCCCAAGACGGCGAAGGGCTGCAACCGTCAAAACACATCAAGGTTAATGGAGAATTTCAAAAATATTGGGTGCTTTTTAAAATCTCTGTGTAGTGGTGGTGGGCGAGGGAGGGAGGGAGGGAGGAGGCCAAGCTTTCGGCGCACACACAGAAAAAAAAAGGATGCTTGCAGGAATATCCGTCCTGTTTTTTCTGCTGCTGTGTTTTCACTTTAAAACAAGACAAACTCCCAGTGTGACAGTGGTAGAAATGGATGACGCATCTGACATTTCAGACTGTATTACATTGCAACTTTCCCCGTTTCAGAAAGCATCGTTCCAAAAGCTTATTTTCTTGATGTAATGACGTCTTCGGGGGGGTTGTTTCCATCTGTCTCGATACCTGCAGAAGGAAAAACAAAGCAGAAATCTGTGTATTTTGGTGTTGATGAGACAGCCTGTTTCCACTTTGTTTGCCTCAGACTTAAAGTCTGGAGAACAAAGAAGCATTACCACCAGATATGTATCTAACTATAAAGCTAACAAGAGGAGGAAATTGGATTTTCAAAAAACAACCCACGGCAGTACATTAAGTTGAAAGGAAAGCGAGTTTCCAGGTGTGGGTACACTTGGTTTTTTTGGGGGAGGTAGGAATGGATGCCAAGGCAGCATCAGCCATTGTTTTATTTTCTGGATGGAAGCACCTTTCTGTCTCGTAGACCCCGTTTACACTTTTTAACATGTGTCTCGGGTGACACAAGTGGACAGCTGAGACACATCCTTGTTTACACTCAGCAGGGGTAGACCAAGTGTGAACAGGGTCATTGTCACCAGTGTTGGGAGTAACACGTTACTGGGCACGGCTGTCACTAACGGTGTTACCTTTGGCAGTAACCAGTAATACAGGTGATTACTTTCTTACTTACTTAAATACAAATAGGCTCGTTACTCCATAAATCCATGAAGAGAGCAGATGGTGCGTTCAAATGCAGTTTACTGTGTTCACCAGAACAGGAACCAACACCTCATGTGGTATATTCAAGACGTTGTTAGTTGTATTTTTCTGAAAACTTCGAGTTCATGAGTTGTCATGTGTTTGATGTCGTTTTCAGAAATGTCGGCGCCCATGGACGTTGGATTTTTCGTAATTTAATATGTGTGGTGACTTTATTTATCAGCTTGTTAACCACAGTGGCAGCGAACGGGTGCTCGGTTTGACGACATATTAAAGTCATAATAGATATTCCTATGAACAGTTTTGTTTTGATGTCCCTATACTTACTTCCTTTATTTTGAAAATGTGACCAGTGTGTAAAGAAAATCACTTTTATTATGCAGTAAGTACAAAGTAACTGCTACTACTTTTCTACAGAAGTAACTAGTAATTGTAATTAATTCCTAATTATCATTATGATTGTCACACCCCAGTCTTGTCATACCACAGCAGGAAGTATATGAAATAAAGCGTCAGGCAACAGTAACTATTGATTTTGGTGGATTCCCCTCACATGAATATTTACCCTCAACAGCCAATAGGAGTGCTCCTTCCAGAAAACACACTATCCACACACTGCAACAACCTCCACTTCCACAGTCAACAATGAGTGAGATCACAAATATTACTCCTTTTACCCATTGTGGAAGTCCAGGAAACAGAGAAAAGCTCTTGTCCTTCTTGGTTTCCTTGGAGTCAAAGTGGTGTCATAAAGCTCTGGACGGACACAGACGACGATGATAAGCTTGTCCTCCATCTCTGCTCCTTGGTGACACTGGAGAATCTCAGCACTGATTGGTTTTTGCGATACCATGTGACATGAATTTTTCACTCAAGATAAAGCTTTTTCAACTTGCACCAATTTGGATCTTTGCATTCACTTATTATGTAATTGTAGTGGGAAAAGTATTTATTTTATATAATTCTCTTTTGCAACATCTTCTAATAATGAGTTATTTTTATGATTTTAACAGCTGCATATCCAGACCTCCGACTAAGAGTTTTGCCTTAAGCTCTCAAAATGTTTATCTTGGCCAGCATTTCCTCTGGGGAGCAGAATCCAGTTTTGGTAAGCCCCTTGGTCAAGGCATTGATCATTGTCATATCCTGCTCAAAATGTGTATGATCTGATTCAGTGAATAAATACTTGCATTAAAACAATCTGTCCTGTCTTGGGAAAGTTTCTCACCACCACATACTCGCTGTGGTAGAAATCTGCTTTGCATTTGCCGTGAACACAGCTTAAGACAACCGACCAGTTTCCATTTGGAGGCAGTGCTGGCTCCAGTTCTGCATCTGAAAACAAGCCCTGTTCTCCTCACTGTGAGCTTCACTTTTTTTTTTTAATACTTGTTTCCTTGGACAACATCTCGATCACAACAAGACAAGGCCGGGGGCAAACAATCTGAGGAGATCAGACACATACATGCGCACATTTCCACACCCGACACACCGAAGATTGGCGACGAGTAAAAGCAGTCACCGGAGAGCGAAGGAGGAGCGGAGCCGGTCGGCTTGAAGTGAGATGGATGTGGGCTCTTGGAGGAACCTCACAGCACACTGCTGCTGGGGACTTAGAGATAATTTGCTGCTTGTCTGTGGAAACAAGATGTAAAGCCATACTTTACTGTTGTCCTTGTTCTGCCATCTGCCACGGGCCAGAATGAAAATGACCTGTGTGTGTGTCTGAATGGATTGGAGGATGCAAACATCACTCTGCATACAGCCACATACATGCAGGCGGTGCTGCAAATCATGCCAAGAGGAAAAAAAATACACACGCATATGCTAGCAAGAGTACATATGACAGAGACAGACTTGCACCAAACCCCCCACAGAGGCCCCAAACACAAACACAACACACACCCGCACTGGCTACAGGTTCAGTTCACAGTTGATGATGAATGCTTGCGACTCATAAGGCTTATTTTTAATTAGCTACACGGTCATTAAAATGTGTTAATTGTATGCATTGTGTTAATGCTGTGTCAAAGTCAGCTAAGGACGAGGCTCGGCGGAAACTGTGGTTTTAGCGGCGCCGAGTAATGCAGTGTGACCCTTCGTAATTTCAATATGATAATTGGAAGAAGTCCCCCTGCCCCTCTTCCATGCACACACACACTCACACATACACACACACTACTCACACCATGTATATACCTACAAACTTTGGCAGATGAGAAAGCAATACAGCTCCCCCTTTTGGCAGCACCTCTACAGGGATTACTGTATTCACCACCTAAAGGTAACATCTGCATTAGTCAACACCTCTGCTCCTGACAGGAAAAACACATCAAACATTAGGAGTAATTGACTAAAGCACAGGAATTCAAGCAGTGCCTCCCAAATTGCGGTGATGGACAAATTGTGCTGTGCGCTAATGCACCCTCTGCACCGCTGAGCCTATCATTCAGTGCAATGTGGCAATTTGGTAAATAAATAAAAACTAAAAGAAGAAAGAAAGGCAGCATAAACCCACCTTTCCCAAAACTAAGCAACCCCATCTGGGGAGAAAATTAATTATTCATACAAACAGCACAATACTATAATTCAGCTCTGTCATGAATAATGCATTTCAGATGTGAGGTCTGAAACAAAGCAGAGGTAAAACATGAAAAAAACAATGTGTTTGATTTTTATTTTCCATTTACAGAAAGGAGGTCAGTGGCTCCTGTCTGCCAAGTTTAGCCATGATAGCCCCAAATGCAGCACTTAAATGGAACAAGTGCTTTTATACATTAACCCCTGTTGTACAATGTTTTCTCCATCAAGGATATGAAAGTCAGCGGGAATGTAAAACACACACACATATATCAAGAGCCTAAATACATACAAAACCTAAAGGCATTACAATGGCTGCTCAAGTGTCACGTCAGTGTCAGATTTGCTTGGCAGAGTTATGAAATTTGCCCCGTGGGAGCAAAACTGTAGCACGACAGTAGCCATTTTGGTTCAAATCTCCAAACGGATGTACCCGGAAGCCCGGAAGTCCCGGAATGAACGCGGCTCCGTCCTCCAGCGCTGTGCTGCGTTCACGGACTCAGAAGTTTGTCGTAATTTAGGCACTTCACTGACGACTCGCAAACGTGCGTAGGTAAATGGCCCATAACAGAAAGTTGTAAAAGCTTAAATTAGTAATGTGTCACGTTGTTTGGCCTTTGAGAACGTAATATGTAAACCTTAAGAAGTTTTATGCAGCTCTGACAGTTTTGTTAAACTGTAGATTATGTTATACTGTAGTACGTTACATTGCAGTATATTGTTACATTTTGCTACATTTTCTTGTATTTAAACCAAAAGCAATTACTTAGCTTGCTCTCCAGTCTTGTATATGGCATCATTAAAATGTCCATATTTAAATAATATTTTTGAGAAAACAATAATAGAAGAGAATAGACCTTTATTTGCTATTTGTGCATGTATGGGAATGTACAAATACATTCAAATTATTAATTTCTCTTCGAGACAGCTTTATGCAAGTAAAATTCAAAAAAGGATTGAAATATAAGTGCTCGAAAGAACACAAAGAATTAACAACAACAAAAAACCCCATTAAATATAAAATATGTGAAATAAATAAGAGTAATGGTCCATGTTTTCCCTTTTTTCTAAATATGCTCTGTGTACATTGTTAGTTTTAATCATGTAAATAGAACCTTTTGGATCAGAAGTCATTAATATCGTCATTACCCTTTCCCCTTGTCCATTTCCAGTCTATATACAAACAGATAGTTTCCATTACTTTCTATTCTCCGCTATAATAATAAGTTCTAGCTGCACAATTACTAATACTTTAATGCAACAGCTACCACTCTGCAAAACCCCTCTGAGGTAGGAACTTAAAATGGGGCCCTGAACGCAACACCGTCTGTCTTCCACACACTCGCACACGCAGCTTCGTAAACATGAGCGCTTCTGTCGTGGTGCGGAGGTTAGCGGCTCTGTCAGGGGCCTCTGCGGTGGCAGCTGGGGCGTACGGAGCTCACGGTAGGGAATTAACATTAGATTATACTCCATAGGCCTCTGTTGTCTGTCATTCAGCTGAACAGTAAACACAACACGGAGGGAATGTCACGCTAACGCTCAGCGCTCCAGACTGCGTCCCAAAATGTGGCAATTCAAGGTTTACGTCCTTACGACACCGCAGCGAAACACACAAGGAAAAAGCCACATGTGCAGCTGGTGTTTAAAAGGCTGATGTTTAATTCGGCGTGTAAATAATCCACCAAGACGCTTTTGTTTTTGTAGAATAAACAATTTGGTGATGAAGGTGACCCGCCTCCATAGAGTGTCATGGTGGACGAAGGGTTACTAAAGCAGTGGGTCAGTAGGAAAGGTGCATCACGATGATTGTTTGCAGAAATGGGAGTCTGAGATATTTATTATCACAGCACTACTGTGCCATTGTCCTCAAGCACTGGCACAAATATAAAAGGCCATAAAGCCTCGTGACTTCAGTGAGGTCTGTGATCCATAAGGAAGTCATTACAAAACATTTGGAGACTCGTGGAAACTTTAAAGGGCGGCCCGGTTCATGACAGTTATCATCATCACTGCCATATTTCATTCACATCCTGCACTATGTGATTCTCCTGTTCTATATTTCTCATTGCAGGGTTCAAACACAGCGACCCCGATGACTACCAGAGAGTGGTATGTATACACAGCCGTTGAATGGATAATTCTGTTATTCTTGCCAGGGATCACGATTGTGCAGTTTTGAGATTGGTTTTAGTTTTGTGCTCAGTTTCAGAGTCACTGTTTTTCCAACTCAAAGGAGGGTTTGGCAGTATATCGACTTTTAATAGTATATTGATATATTTTCAAACATGGTTCCTACACTAGTATGAAAAGTATGGAATTTGATTTTAAACATTTCCAGGTCTGGAAAAGCATGGGAAATGGAAACTAGTGTATAGAAAAATATTAATGTTATAAGAACAAAGAAAACAAAGAAATTAATTCCACAGTTTATTTACATGATACACATCTATTTACATCGGTTCATGCTGTAATTGGAATGAACCCTTTTGTTGGCATTACCCAAAGATTATTGGCACCTTGAATGGTGGCTTCCTGGGAAAAATCAGAGAGAACTGGCTTTTGTGTATATGGATGTTGTACAATCCAACTGGCGAATGTATACAAAGCCTTCTTCCTCATATAGCACTGTGCAACGACGTATTCATCCGCTCCACTCTCCAACTAGTTCCCGTGCAAAATTTGTTTTAACGTCAGAATAATGGAACAAGACTTTCTTAATAAATGTGTGGGATGTGGTCACATAACCACGAAACGCCATAAGTCAAGGATGTCATAAACCGAGGACCAGGCAGTCTCACACTCCACTCACATTGCTGCAACTAACAACCGAAGAAGACCTGGTGTAAAAACAAAACCTGCAGCTCAGTTATTTGGAGATGGATCCGATTTAAAAGGTCTGACGAGCAGCAGAAACACGTTATCTGTCGACGATGCAAAAAGGTGGTCGCAAGTCGTCTGTTTTAATAACAGTATGTGTAATATCTCACATGTGGCTTTGAATGAACACTTCATACTAGAAAATACCGAGATATATATCGTGTGTCGCCATTTGGCCTGAAAATACCGAGGTATAACTTTTAGTCCATATCACCCAGGCTTTACTCATAGTAAGCTAAGTGTGTTTTAGAAGGTTTTTTCATTATTAATAATCTGGAAACTTTCTCAATGTCAACTTTTCTAATCTGAGCCTGTCACTTGTGTGATTAGAGAGCATGCCCTGATTGATGAAAATGGTTTAATAGGTGCTCCAATTGTAGCCCATTTTACACTAGAGGCTCATTAAATGTCCTCTTATAATCCATTTACGTGCCACAGAAGTAGACGTTAAAAAAAAAAAGTTTCATTCACTGAGACTGATTAGAACATTTTTCTAAAAGCTCTGTCTCTGTGTGTGTGTGTCTGCCTCTCCAGCTATTTGAAACTGCCAACAAATACCATTTCTACCACAGCCTGGCCCTGCTGGGTGCTGCCCACTCTGGCAAACCTGCTGTGGTGAGTATGGGAGCCTAATACCAGCTCTGAGGACTGCATGCACCTAAATACAATTAGAAATGAAACTAACATGAAAGCATCTTACTTGGGATGTTGTTCAGCACCGTAAAGCTATCATTAAAATTGAGGAGTTTATGAGTGATATCAACTGTGAATATGTGAAGCCATTGCTGAAGTGTGAAAAAAAAAAAAAGTGCAATACCACTGGTGGCCACTAGATGCTAGCTCCAGTTGACTTCAGTTGTTATTTTTGATCATGAAATTCTCAGCCAATGATTTTTTTTCCACAAGTCATCTGGTGGTCCATCTGAAAACCATTTCATCATTAAGTCGATATTAGGCTTCAAAAACAGGAAGATTAAGGGGTGTGGTTAGTTTGATTGACAGGTCTGGTCTCCAATGATTCTAATGAGGTCCTAATGAGATCTGTATCAGTAACTAGGTCACAAGTGGACAACATCACTCAAACCACATGTGGAGGTGGTCTGGGACTATGTGACCACATACCTTTTGTGTCCTGATGCATCCCTGTGCTGATCTACAACTCATGAATGACCTGAAACAGAATAGTGCATCCTCGGGTTCCAGGGTCAAACCCGTCTCCTCAATCCTCCCTTCAAATTCCAATATGGCCGCTTCTGGCTCAAAAAAAAACCCATTCAATCAATGTTTCAGTGCCAAACTCCTGGCTTCAAAATGCATGTTCACAAACCAATGATATACATCACTGTGAGTACACCCTTGTATACAGTCTATAGTAACAACACATAATACATAAAATGTTTGCATTGAAATATCAACCAATAAACATTCGTGGCCAATCCCAGCAGGATCTCCTGAATCACGTTGTGGAGTTTTTAGACAAAACAATGAAAGTCCACCGGCTGTATTCCCTGACAAATGGGATTATCCTCCCATCCTCCATTCAGGAATAGCTAACTAACTAACTTTGACTTCTTTGTTTTACCCAGCCTCCCATGTCTAATAGTGTTACTCTCAGTTGGCAAGAAGTGGGAGAAAAACAAGAGTATGTGCAAAGATTGAGGAGCAGTTCAGTTAATTTGAAGAAAAATAAACTCGGATCCAGTTCAGGAGGAGAATCAATGAGCAGAGAGGATTGCAAATTGGTGTGAGCACGATGTTTAGTATATTTATTGATGAAAAGTTGAATGTGTGAAAACTAGTTTGCAAGCAAACAGAGAGGTTAGAAGAAAAAAAAAAATTACTTTTATAAAGAGCAGAAATGGAGACGAATGAATAAGAAAGCACTGTTAAGTGGTTGAAGTGCCCGGCCTCTCTTGCACCAAGTGGCGGTGGGCTGAATGCGAACTCGACCAAGGTTATACATCCACAACTTGGACACAATCGCTGCTTGTATGAAAACACTTCCATGCAAGTCTTAAAAACCCCTGTCGTTTGAAATACTTAGAAAAACACAGCGACCTTGGAAAATAGTGAAAGGTGTCATTGATGTGGGGTACTTGAGCTCATCTCACAGCACAGTGGAGGCACACTGGACCGAAAAGGTTGCTGTGCTCCAAGCACAGTGAGGTATGGTGCATTGTCAGAGCCAAATTGGCTGCTTTGAAACCAAAGCGGAGCAAAACATTTGGCCTTGACTGCAGAAATGTTTGGACAGGCTGATTCACCATCCCCTAACTCGCCGTCATCTGCTACTCTTTTAGTAACCTTCTGTGAGTGGTTGCAGGCTGCGTATTCTCGGTTTAAATCCTTAGAGCTTTGTTTATATCTTGACTTAAAGAGCATTGGGCCTCATTCACCACTATGTGAGTTTTTTCTCAAAAGTACTTGCAAGAGAAAGTCTGCATCACATTCATGAAGCATTTTTAAGGTGTTTTTAACCTGCAGTAATGTTTGTTTGTGTTCTTATAATGATGAATCCCAGTCCTTGGTGAGCACTTGTTGCTAATTTGCATCTGTAAATATTCTGTCTATGCCGATCAAAGAGTGAGAGACTGCAGGGTGGTGTGCACACAGACGTCAAGAATTCCCACTGGTCTGAAAACATAACACCTTCAGTAGTACACTGAATGGACGAAGCTAATGTGATGTCAGCCATTGGTTTGTGGACTCACAATTTGAAGCCAGGAGTTTGGACATTTGGACATTATCATGTTGGTTGTTTGGAGCCAGAAGTGACCATATGTGGATATGAAGGGAGGAGTGAGGAGGCGGGTCTGACCCTTGAACCTGAGGTCACTGTCCAATGTGGATGAGACTGGAGTTTAGGTCTGGTCTCCTTGGAGACAAGCATCTAGTGGCCATTGGTGGTATTGCAACCTTTGCACCACTGCATTGACTCCACTTTTGCGACCCAGTGGCTACATCTAACGTTTGTATACAGTCTATGGTCAAAACCTTTGCAAATGATGTATAAAAAAGCATTTCCAGACTTGTGATCTCATCCTCTAATCTTGCCAAAAATGTAATTATTTGTTCTTGGCTCTCTACTGTATATAAATCTGGAAAGCATTTTGCCATAATGTTGCGAAACATTACACAACACAAACAAAATAACCAACACAGGTAAAAACATAACCGACCACAAAGATGTGTTTCTGTGGAGTTACGCTTGCAAGCTATACTCACTGTTATCTGTTGATGTTCTCTTTGTGCGGGAAACTTTCAGCATTGAAAATTATCTTTTTTAATTGAAGTCATTTGGAACCAGAGTTTTTGGAGTCAGCATCTATTGGCCGTTGGGGGTATTGCACTTTTCAGTCTATTTGCATTGGCTTCACTTTTGAGACCTGGTTGCTTCATTGATTTCTGTGTATAGTCTATGGTCAGAATGCATTAGTGTAGCATTTTTAAAGATCATGTGTCACCTTTCAAGTGTGCGTAAGAGTGCTCCTGGATGTTTGTAGATTTTGCTCTTACCTACAAACAAATGACAGAACCTTCATAAGAATTGCCTAAGTAGGGCTTATGTATGAATTTGCTCTTTCTAACATTTGGTGAATGAAGCCCAAAGTTCTTCCTTTGTGGATTTGTTGTTAAGTTAAATATGTGTCTTCCCCACAGGCCGGTACCCTCCTGATAGCAGGCATGGGGATGTTCTGCGGCTCTCTGTACCACCAGGCCATGACAGGGGACCCCGGCCTACGCAAAGTGGCTCCCATGGGGGGTGTAGCCATGATCGCTGGCTGGCTGGCCATGATTCTCTGAACTGTGACAGCTCGCGTCTTCTCCACGGGGCCACTGTGTGACACTAAACTGTCAGACTGCTAATGGATGAACTGGAGAGCTCGCAAAGAGTTGGCTGAGGGGGAGCGCTGAGTTATAATGTCACCCATCCAACCGCCGCCTGCCTTGGGTTGCGGGTGTCAGCAGGAGATAAGGTCACAGCGGGATTATCACTTTTCTTAGTTTGCTGTCAGTTTCTGACTGGTGCCCTTTGACTATTATGTTTAAAATGATAAGAAAATGAGTACAGTGTATATCACGTGGAAATATTTGTTGTTGTTTTGTTTTTTTTTTGCACTTGAAAAAAAATTAACTTACCAATACAGTGATACAGTAGTAAGTATTCCTTTTGTATTTTTACTGTATTTTGCCCGACTGCAGTAAATACTTTTGGTTCTGTGCATTTATACAGTGTAGGCTAAATAGAGTGAAAATAAAGAAGAGAACATGAAGGACTGGAAATAAATAAATATTTTTACTTACACATTTTCCAGATGGGTGATTTTTATTACCTCTTCAAGTGGTCATTTGTTGGTCTGTCAGCAGGATCAATACTAAATCTGAACAGTGAATATCTGCATCAGCATCGATTGAGCACATTTATTCTCACACGGAGATTTTCCAAAGGACTAAATGTTGTGTTGACGTATTCTTTCTCAATCCAAATGAATGGTTTTCTGTAAATTGACGATCCTTGAATACATCTGATTTTTTCTAATTAAACTCATGGAAAGTCCCTTACTAAGCTATTAACCCATTTCTTACCAGAAAGATGGTGAAATAGCTTTTAAAAGCATTCACATAATTACACTTTATTTTTTTTTTTAAATGAAAAACAACTTAATATGTTTAAATTTACTGCCCAGAATCCGTTTTAAAATCTGCTTATTGCTATTTAGATATTAAATTCTGCTCAATGTGTTTCTAAATATTGGTGGTTTTGTAAGTAGTTAACCTAAATACTTTAATTGGCTACTTATATTTTATACTAGATACTTCTCCACTACATTACAGATGACATATACTTCTTACTCCCCTTAAATCTTCCTCATTTTGAAGCCTTTTTTCTGATGATCCACCAGATCACTGATGAAAAGAATTGACTTTAGCTAACGACATCAGAGTGACTTGTGAGGAAAAAACAACAACTGAGTGTTTCGTGATTGAAAATGATCATTTTTTAATTAAGTCAATTGGAACCAGCATCTAGTGGCCATCAGAGGTGCTGCTTGTTTTTGCACTTTTGCATTGGCGTCATTTTTGAGACCTGGTTTCTTCCTCCAGAAGAGTTGTATGTATACACTTCACATTGTGCTCTTGTGAAAGATCTGACTAGTGACTCATTCCCACCATTGCATTATGTAGACAGTTTGTATTACCCATGCAGTGCTTTTATTGAGGACCATTTCCAGGTCCTGTGCATGCACATGAATCTGGATTGAAGTCTAAGTTGTTGTAATGCAGAGACACCGTCTGTAAAGCCAGCGCCAGTTGAGCACTGGTTCTCAGTGTGTGGATAAACCCATAGGATTTACCACCTATGGTAGCCAAAGGAAATCATTTCTCTTACAGTGCTGAATGTCTTCACCGCCTTGAGCATTTGATCCTCTAAGTGGCAGAACACAAAAGAGTTCATTACCAATGGCCTCCCCTTAGCCGAGGCCATGTTCCAACCACCCCGCATTCAAATTGAAAGTGAAATCCATTGAAACACTAATTCTCCTTCCTGACTGTAGGCCCGCGAATGGAGACCTTTAGAAAATAGCTATATAAATCTCCGGGTCAATTTGCCGGGGTCGGCACATAAGCCGAGGCTCTGCTGAGAAGAGAAGGCGCTATTGACTGAGCACGTTGCCAATGAGCTCTTGATCACGACTCATAAAACCCTCATTAGAACTGAGTAGCTATTGAAAAGTATTCTGCTGTTCCAGGACCAGGCAATCACAGACAGCTCCGACACCCAGTCACACGTCTGTGACTCATGTTGTTCACGGGGGACATCTGACTGAAAGCTACAGGGTGTTCGGCGATGTCGGATGCCTATTTCAAGCTCCATCATCAAATTTTCAGCTGCTCGTTTAATACTTGAGGGAAAAAAGTCGTGTGATTCTCCGACAAGATGCGAGCGCCAAATTCTGACCAGTTTCACACAGCAAGCGCTATTTTAGGGCTATTTACTTCTCTCCTCTGCAGCTGACGTTCACATATGTGGATCCTGTTGCTGCCAGCACAGCACCTCTGTGTTAAAATCCATTAACTGGATCACAGTGTTCTGCTCTGGCAAGCTACATTTAATGTGTGACCACATGAGAGCCGGAGAGAGGAAAAAATGGAAAGGGAGATAAAGAGGGGGACCCTTGTGTCTAGGCCCTAATCTCCTTTACCATAACCTCTGAGGTAATTCAGACAAAGCTAATCAGTCCATTCACTGTGCCTTTGAAGAGTGCTTGTCATTTCTTTACATCGTTTTTCTACTGCAATCAGTTTGGAGTGTCTTTAAAGTAGGTTTAATGCAGCTTTTCTTCAAACTTAACTATTCAATTTAAAATAGAAAATCTCCTTATGCGTTGAGTAAATGAGCATGTAGACTTTTTGCTGCATATATTTCACCGTCGACCCTCAAACTGCTGGATTAATGTGTTACCGGAGTAAAAAAAAAAACCTTGCTCACAGAATTAATTTATATTAGCATAAAAGTTTCCTCTTGACCTTGAAAATTAATTTTGACTCTAGAAAGCAGTAAGAGAGTACAAACCTGCAAAAGTCTGATCTCCACCAGGTTGTCTGAGATTGTAGACATTAATCATCCTGCATGTGTGTAGAGGTTCAACAAAATCCATTAACATGTGACAAAGTTCGGACCTACTGCTTCCTTCTTCTTCCTCCTCTCCACCAAGATATAATCCAGCTGTACTGATGCTATAGACTGAACACTGTTGCCCTCTTGTGGTGAAATAGCAACATTATCTTGTTAAAATGCATGAGATAGGAAGTATTTTTTAGTTGTTTTTTTTTTATCAGACAGGATCTCATCCTCTGATCTTGGCCAGAATGTATTAATTTGTTTCTAACTCTCTCAAAATAAATAATTAAATAGCAAAATATCAAGATTTATAGAACCCAAAACTACTGAGTTCTCCTTTCAGCAGTGGTGATTTGTCCACAATGGTTTCACTCTATAAACTCTGTGTGCAGGAAGCATTTGATAACCTCTATAAGATCCCAATCCCAAGTCAGAAGTATCATTACTAAGGTGGCTCTCGCCCAGTTTTTTTTCTGCGTTTATTTGATGGTTCCAGTGGTTTAATAAAGTTAAAAAAAAAAAAAAAAAGGCTTGGGATAATGTCCCAGAGTTGATGTTTGAAAATGTGATTTGACTGCCAGGAGGAGGAGCTCGGCTTTACTGGGCTCTGGCCCAGTTTTACTGTCACTCACTTTTTCTGCACTTGGCAGATTTGTCAGATTCTTGCTGTTTCTTAAAGGAATAGTTTGACATTTTAGGAAATGAGCTCATTAAGCTTTCTGGCAGAGGGTTGAAAATGAAGATCAATAGCATGTTCACACACACAAGAAAAACTTTTGTGCTAACTTAGCATAAAGAGTAGAAGCAGCAGGAGGCGGCGAGCTTGGCACTGTTCAGTCAACCACAACCAGCCTCACAGATCCTCTAAAGCTCACTAATTAGCACAGTGTCTTTAGTTGGTTTAAGCTGTACAATTCACCATTTCACAAGCAATCATGTGCCATTATTTTGCCAGACACAACAACTTCCTGGAGTCTGAGCTGGTTGCTTGGCAACTGCTGCGAGCCAAGAAACATGTGAAACGAGCTATGCTAGCTGTTTCCCTGTTTCCTAGCAAATCAGCTGCTTTCTGGTCCTTCATGTGTCAGCCATGACAGTACGACACCAGGACATGTGACATATTAAAGTGTTTCTGTGATCACTGGGATGATTTACATGCATCCTCTTCAATGAGTGAGTGAAGTGTAAAAAAAAAAAGTTTTAAAAGAAATTATTTAACAGAAACACAAAATACAGTTTGGGAAAAATAATAAAATAACTATCGCTGAAATTCAGAATTCCTCCATCAATGATGACTTCATGGAGGCTGCTATTAAAAATGAACCAGAGCATTTCAACCAATCAGAAAATTGGGAGGACTGGTTGAAATCATGGTGGCCCAATGGCGGCATAAACTCTCACAACTTTTTCATAAATGGTCAAACACGCCCAGAATTTCTTCTTACGAGCTTTCAGTGTTGCAGCTCCTACCATCTGTATGTATGTATGTCCCATTGACTGTGCTTTTAATGCTGTAACACTAAGACCACTTAGTCATTGTGTGCTGCTGTTAAATCCTAGGACGGCCTGCAGAGGAGAGCCCACTGGCAGAGAAAGTCTGTCTGATGTTGCCTGTGCCTCAACTGTTGTGAGCTTCAGAGAGAGAAGAAAAACAGATAGTAACGGTAGATATTGTTAATTATACCTCCAGGGACCTCCCCTGCACTTCACAAGCGCTCCTCTCCTTTATTTCCCCACTCAAGAATATATTATTTAGTCAAAAATGCTCTCCTTCTTTTCCACTCTTGCCCTTTCCTCGTCTTACCCTGCAGACGGATTTAATTACATCAGCTTCTTCTGCGAGAGGGGAAACGGCTCCTTGTTCCATTGATTCCTTGGTCTTGGAGTCTGTTTTGGTCCAAAAGAAGAAAAAAGGAAGAAGAAGAAGAAGAAAGGGGTTGTGTGAGAGTCATCAGACATGAACGGGTAAGGTGATAGCGAGCTTATGGGAGCTGATGGGCTGACCGTGGATGGATGTGCACTCTCCAGATCCTCCATCTGAAGACCCTGAATGAAAGTCTTCGCCCGGGCCATCTTACTTGATTACCCAGAGCTTCCTCCCCTCTCATTCACACGGACCAGGGGACACACAAATACCCACCCACAGACACAAACAGGCAATATATTAAAGTGCATGCCGTATAATACACACCACAGCAGCTTCAAATCCTCTCTCAGAGGCATCAATCAGGCGGCGGCGGCGGTGGCGGCTCGCACAGTGAAGCGGAATGACTGTAATGGCCGTCTCCCATTCTGCCCTCCCCCCCTTTACTCCCCCCTGACCTTTTTGAGCCACTTAAATGATGGTCAGCACAATCACACCCTCAGATAGATTATTCCCTCACTTCAATGGACACTGAGGCCCCATCACTACAGCCTCCTTTTTCACGGCTTTATACCCAATCATTTCATTTCAGTCTGCAGCACAGGGATGACGGCAGAGCATCAGAGGAGCTAAAGGGATGACACCCAGGGGGAGCGGCCATTGTTACCATATCACTGTAACCAATATCAGCAGCAGCAGCAGCCGCCATCTCACTGAGTATAATGTAATGCCTGGAAATTGTTATTAGCCAGCCGGGAGACGGTATATAGACGGTGGCGGTGGTTGGGATTATGCTGTGTAAATGATATTGCATAAACTGTGAAGGTTTACAACTGGGAGTAAAAAGTTGAGCATAAAAAAAAAAACCTTTTCCCGCAGCTAGCTCATTACAGCAATTTATTATAAAACAATGTTTTTCGTACAGTTTTATGTTACTTTACGTTGAAGTATTCCCATTTACACCTTCATCCCTACATGCCGGTGCAAAAATTGTGTACTTTAATATACAACTACCTTTATTCACAGCCTATGTTTAGTTTTTACCTAAAGAAACTGAAATGATGAGCTTATAAAATGCTAGCATTAAAAATTAACGCTGAGGCTCCCAGGTTTTTTGGCTTGTTAACCCCCTGTGACAAAAAAGTGAGATACAATATTTCATGGTGAAAGTAGATTTTTATTTCTTCTTTCTAAGCATAGACTGTGTATGGAAATGGACAAAGCAACCAGGTCTCAGAAGTGAAGCAAACGTGGAAGTGTAATACCACTGACGGCCACTAGATCCTGGCTCCAACTGACTTCAATTCAAAAATGCACATTTTCATTCATGAAATACTCAAGAATAGTCATTCTGATGTCATTAGCTAAAGTCAACTCTTCTTATTAGTGATAGGAGACCAGACCTGAACTCCAGTCTCATGCACATTGGTCAGTATCCTCAGGTTCAAGGGTCAGACCCACCTCCTCACTCCTCCCTTGATATCCAAATATGGTCATGTCAGACCCATGGGTATTATCTTTAATCCTCTCCCAACTTCTTTGCTTCAAGATTGCTTCACATTCAACACAGTTGAAGGTAAGACAGGAGACACTACAGGTAAAAGGAAATAGAAAAAAATATATATTAAAAA
>OOFC01047565.1:18715-41290 GCA_900323345.1 Pseudochromis fuscus
ATATAATAATAATAATGATACTGGAGGTGAACAGACCAGTCCAGATTTAACTGAACTGGACCACAACATCAGGGACAGTAGTTGTGAGCCATCTACAGTGTACAGACCATGGACTGTACACAGAATGGATGAAACAAACTTGACATCGCCTGCTGGTTTGTGGACTCACATTTTGAAGCCAGGAGTTTGGGATTTGAATGTGGCCATGTTTGGATATGAAGGGAGGAGTGAGGATGTGGGTCTGACTCTGCAACTCGAAGACCTATGAGGGACCATGAGGGATCTATGGGGACCCGCACTAACCACGCCCCCGCACACACCCCTTGTATGTGGTAATATTTCACTCACAAAGATTGTCTTCTAATTGTGAGATGATGGTTTTAGTACATTTTGTTCGAAATACCTCAAACTTTTAATTTTGCAGTACATTTCTGATGTACTTGTAACGGGTCATTTAACAGTTGTTCCAATTGTACACAGCTTTCCTGAAGCTCCAGGAAATGCCATCATATTATTCGTAATACCTCAAAATATGTAGTTTAACCTTTTAAACCCCAAGGTTCCCCAACTGGGGTACCCTGAGACTTGTCTCAGGTATTTTTCTCTTGTTTAAATTTCAAAATAAGAGCTCAGGGCTTAAGGGGACAACATTGACAAAGAATAGTTACAAATCCATTTTTTTTTTACTTTTAGAGTTTTGTGGTTGTCTAAATGAGGAACCACATTTGAAGCCTTTTTGTGGTGTTTATTGGATAAAGGAATTTTTTGAACCTCCATGTTTTATTCATAAGTGTCAAAGGATGAAAGAGATTTGAGTTTATTTAAATAACTGGAATTGGTTTGAAATAACACTAGATTGAAGTTTGTACATTATTTATCTTGAACACGGACAGTTAAATTTTTCTTTGAACTTGCATTTTGTTATTTTAAAATATTAAAACCAACCAGCTCTGAAACAATTTTATTTTATTATTTTGTCTATTTTTGTCAAGTCAAAAACCCTCCATCCTCTTTCCCTCCATAATACCACTTTTCTTCCATGCCTTTAACTTTTTTTTTTTATCACCTTTCCTTCACTAGTGTTGCTGACCAAGCACTGACTCGATGCCAGAGACTAAATCTTTGGGTATCACACCCTCACTTGACCTGAAACATTGCCGCCACACGCCTGCAATTTCAGCCTGATCTGACTTTCAAAGAGGGAATATTTTTAAGGCAGCAAAGATGATATATGGAAAGATGTCAGGAGAGCTGGAAATCTTCTCTCCAGTCTCTTCTCTCCCTGGGTAGTAAAAAAAAAAAAAGTCAAAGAAAGAGAGGAAAAGTTTATGAGACATCGCACTCGTTGTCTCCCTGTGTGCTGAAGGCCGGGGTTGTCTCTTACCTCTCATTTGGCAGACAGCTAGTGTCACACCCTCAACTTGCTCATTAAGTGCTGTTTGGTACGACATTATCTTGATAAATGTTCCCCTTATTCCACAATATAGTCAGTTCGTCTCACAGTCAGTGTGACTCCGGTGTGCAGGGCGGTAATGATCCATCGACAGGCGAAGAGATCGGTCTGACAGGTTATCCCAGGCGCTATCAATCCAGAAGAATTTAGCAGTGATGCAAGAAATGAATAACTCAGGGTGTAATCCAGGAGGTATTCAACAGCAAGCAGTTCTCATACTGTGGGGAACACCCAGTAAGGATCCCCATACTCATTAGGAAATAAGAAATTTACTGGATTCAATGCCGACATGATGAAAAATGCACATCGGTTTCATGGGTTTAATTCAACTTCTACATCAGATAAAAACTGTCTATCAAAAAAGAGACAGATTTTGATGCCTCCATTTTAGTTGATTTGCAATAAGTATAGTTCAGCTGGAGAAATCTTACTGAAGGCTGAGAAGAGAGAAAAAAAATGCTCTGAGGATGTCATCATAATCATTTTAAATTTGACTTGAAATTGAACCTTTTTCTTGCTTGGCCCTTAAGGAGTGAAATATCCCAGTGAGGTCAAATCTCACAGTATCTCACAAGACAGATGACAAGGTTGAAGACAGGTTGTAAGACGGGATGAAACTCTTACCCTTCACCGGACATATTTAAATATCCACCACTTGTGAATCCTCTGAAGTCATAGAACAGGAGAGAATAGTTACTTTACTCATCATGCTTTGTTACTGTTGCTTTGTTATAAATAAAATGTTTCCTGAAGTTACGCAGGATTCCCTCTTTGAAAAGGGCGATAAATAACTTTAATCTGGTTTAAATCTCTGTTGAGTTACGTCAGTTAAAGTAGTATTTTATTTATTTATTTATTTAAATCTATCCACAGATACTGGAACAGACATTTGCTTGTAAGTCACTGACATATAAATACTTAAAAAATCTCTGTCTCACTGCCATCCATGACTGTGCATCAAGACCTTCAGCAGAAAATAACTTCCAGTGTATATTACAGTCTGAGCAGTTATTATGATGCAACATACCATCAACAACTCAGTTATTACTGGCTCACACGTACAGAAAGGAAACAAACAAAAGCTATACACATGTGTATGTACTGTAGCTGTATATATTTAATATTGTTTATTTGTTTTAATAAACTAGTTTACATAGTTTTGCATTTGTGTATTTATTCCATACACAGTGCACATCTATAACTGACCCCCAGGTTTAACTAACTACTATTATTATATCATATTACATTACTCACTTGCTTTGTGCACAAACAATTAACAAGTACTTGATTAAAACACTGATACAAATACTAAAGTTTTATATTGAATTATGCATGATGATGTTTATGTTCTGAATATTGGTTGAATCTCCGTGCATGTCCCTGGATGTAACCCTCATCACAGAAACTTTATGTATTATCACTTGGATTATCCACCAACCCCACCATCTGCCCACTCCCAGCAGGATATTTCCCCACTCGTGATACAAAGTTCCTCACAGTACAACCAATGCCATAGTCCATTGTAAATACTATTATATTAAGATCTGATTATATGGAGCCATGTAAGTCACCCAGAGACACGCAAAGTGAGTGAATCCGTTGTGTTTTCCAGCTGCAGCTCCTCTGCAGGGACTCACCACTGCTCTGTTGGACTCACAGTGAACTGCTTCCACGCTCCTGCATCAAAACACTTGGCCGTGCAGTCGTGGAACCGCAATGCCCTGCCTCCCACCACCTCCCAGTAAACCTTCAGCTCCATAGTCTTTATCTCCTTCGCGTGGACACGGGCACAGTTTTTAATCATAAAACCTGACCTCGCAAATCCGTTTGTAGTTTTGTAATGCGGGGCGTGCGCGCGTGCCACACTCACGCGGCTAATCCGTGGATCCTGAGAGTAGGACCATGATTTCTGGGACGGTGTTGCCAGGGGGAAGGTGGTGGTGCCCGGGACCTGTTGGAGATGACAGCTGAAGAAGGCGGATTGAAGCTCGGGGATCACAATAACAGTAAACCTAGAAGATAGCGAAGAAACTCACCGTGTAAAGGGTGTGTGTACGTGTGTGTGCGCGTGTGCTTTTACAGCGTGTAGCCTCACGAGCTAATCATTGCACTGGGATCTCGTAAGCTAGCGACACCCGAGCTGAGTGCATGTGGGTGCATGTTTATGTGTGTGTGAGTGTCTGTGTGTATTGATAGATTTTAGTGTGTGTGTGCGTGCGCGTGTGTGTGTTCGGATCTCCACTGTCCCCATCTGTCACGTTAGCTACCATGCTAATTTGATCAAGCTAGTTGGCTAATATGAGCTAATAAGAGAAAATGAGCTGGGGCGAGGCACCAGCACCAGTCCACGTCACAGCCACAGACAGTGTGGCACTGATATGATGCTACCCGGCTTGATTTATTGTCTTTCATGTAATTAGCTGGTGTTAAGTGTGTGGCAGCAGACAGGCTAATTTCCTCGGCTATTAGCTTAGCAGCTAGATTCGGGGTGGGAGGGCTGGCTAATTGACCCAGTTCCGTGGGGCAGAGGCCATGTTGTCATCCCACTACACTCCGCTTTGTTTACATCGGAACTTTTCAGCTTGTTACTTGTATGGCACGGTATTTGAAACAGCCCTATAAACAAGTAACGACTTAAGGTTTTATTTATTTTAGCAGCATGGTATGGATGCCCTTAAAGGACATAAATACATTATTATTTTCTCCATTTTACCAGTGTTTTTTCTCGTTATTGCAGGAAAACAAACTTTGTTTTTAGGGTAATTTTTCCTCGTTATCTAGTACAAATGATGGTCATTTTTTTTCGAAAAAACTATGGATAATTTATCTTGTTTTCTCAAGATACAATTTTATTTCATTTATCTCGAGAAAATAAACCTTGTTTTACAATAATGATTTTACCATTTCAAAGCTGATATTTTTTCACCACACACATCATATGAACGTGAAAATGCTCCAGTTTTGTTCAGTTTAGGGCAAGGCTTCGAGCACTCTTGAAAACAAGGTTTGTTTTCTCGATATAATGTAAAAAGTGACTCAAGATCTTGCAAAACCACTGGAATTTTCTTATCGCAACAAAACAGAGAAAATAAAAATGTATTCAGTCATATCCTCATAGGGCTTCTGTGTAAAATATATACAACTTTGCAGTGTATTTAAAATAAACTACTGTCTAGAATCAGAAAGTTAATTTCAGTGGTTTTCTCATTATCTCATGAAACCAAAGTTTGTTTAAAGAACAATTCATCCCGTTATCTAGAGAAAATGAGATAAATTTGTTTTCTTGAGAAAAAAGGATAACTGATTTTGTAATTTTGAGAAAGTGAAAGTAACTCCTCATCATGGCAAAATGGAGAAAATAAAATGTATTGAATCATGTCCTTTTAGGGCTTCCATAGCATAGCCCGCCATTCATGCAATTCCCCTCTTAGTGTTAAATGTTAATAAGTATTTTAACCTGTTGCCTCCACCAACTCTTTATTCGTGTTCTTTATTCAAAGTTGCTCTAATATCAGACAACTTATGTTAAGTTATGTTTTATGTTTGAGAGAGAGGTCTGTATCTTCACTTTGTAAATCACAACATCAGTTTTAGTGTCTCTGCTATTAAAATGTAATGCTCCCCGATGCCATATGTTCCTCAGCAAGCGCCCGCCCCCCCCAAGTCCCATGATTTACTCGAGGCCGTAGAGAACAGGCCGAGCATTATGCAGATGTAAAAACATGAATGCTCAGCAGCACTAAATCTTTCCTAAACATACAGTCTCCTGAAAACAGGGTCAAATATAGCCCTGGGATTTGTTCCTGGGCGCTAAATAGTAACCTTCAAAACCAGTAGTTATTACTGGTGGTGCGACAGAGCCGTCCACCCCTCAGGGAGCTGTTTTGACTGCCATGACAATAGAGCTGTTGTGTTGTTTCCAAACCCTGAAACATGGAGGTGTACAAACCTAGAAGGATTTCTCTTGCTATGCAGGGTTGTATAGATGGAGTCCCTGATGAGTGCGGTGGCCCCACGCTCCCCAGCCCCCGCCAAGAAGCTGTCAGAGGTCGACTTCCGGTCGGGGGCCACCCTGGAGCAGCTGTCGGCACAGGTGTCTGAGCTGGTGCTGCTGGAGCAGGGGGAGTTTGGAGACCAGACCGCCTTAGAGGTCCACACTGCCAAGGACTTCATCTTCAACATGCTCGGTAAGCGATATTAAAAAAACCCTGGCGTAAAGGCTGCTGCAGGAAGGATGGAGTGATATTTGTAACCTAGCAACAATACACACTACATACATTAAAGCAGAAGAAGCTTGCAAGTGCTTGTTATGGCACAAAAAGTATCTTCACAACATGTCCTGCACATGTACATTCATTTATTCAGTGCAGCGTGACTGAGAAATGAGCAATCAGCGAGCAATCTTTTCCAGCTACGCCCTGCTCCATGCTCTATGAGCCACGCTGTCACCTGGACTCTGCCCAGTACAATCACAGTCTGATCTGTTGGCTTAACGTACAGTGAGCCGTGCTGGCACAGCCGCTTGCATTTTATGTGACCGTGATGATTAAAGTCATCAGTTTCCTACTGATGTTGGCATATTTCTCTATTGTCATGCAGCCATACTGATCTGTGTGGCCAGATGTGGCTGCAAGGGGAATTTTAGATTGTAATGTATCAGGAAATATACTGACACGAATAGAATGTATGAAATGATGATGCAAATATGTGTGAAAGGGAAGATGGAAGCAACATTTTTAGCTTCAACGCAGTTTGAAAAATGCCTTGATCATCTAAAACAGAGGACATCTGTTAATTTTTAAAGTGCCCATTTATTTTTTTGTGACTTCAGTCTGTGTCATCTTGGAGGACGTTTTTGATTTGTCACTTTCGGTTTGTAGTAAAATTTAATTTGGGCCAAAAGGGACAAAGCTACGAGACGTCATTAAAATGGGATGGGACACAGTTCTTCTCCTTCGCAGGCAGGTTTTATGACTCAGGTTGGGAGCCAGTGTGTGTGACAGTTAACACTGTAGACCTGGTGTGCATTGAAATACAAGTACAATATGTTCAATTTAATCTTCTTAAAGATGCATGGTCAGGAGAGGTTTGTAGTTTGTGGCAGCTGTGCACATTTGTTACTAAATTACATGAATAAAAGAGGACCTATTCTGCTTTTCCATATTTTCCATTGTGAACAGGCGTTCCTAAAGTTTTAAATGATGAAGTGAAGGGATGATCGAGTAATCTCTGTGAGGAACGAGCTCAGACTGCAGCCTGATGAAAGCACTTGGAGAGCAGTTTTGTTGACATCAACACGTCAGCATCTCTCAGAATAGTTCACTTATTTCTCCTGAATATTATTAGATCTATTCATTTTATGTACTGCAGCATGGAAATAACCACCGGTGCACGGAGATACTGTACAACCATTTGAACTCCAGTCATTTGAAGTCCAGGAGGCCAAGACTATAAATAAAAAGCTGGAAATGAGCATGATAGGTCCTCCTGGATTTGCTATCTAAGACATAAGCCTCACATGTTGTTTGTTGTTGTCAGTAAAAAGTGAAGTGTGTTTGTTTGTCCAATAGGTGGCACTCTCCCCCCTCCCAGCTGTCCTCTGTCATCCTCCCATGTCACTCTCAGTTTGTCCCTGAACACCGGGAACAAGGCAGACTTGGCCACTGCTCCTTCAAACTTTCAGACTGTTTGTTTACACTCCTTCCTCAGCCGGCATATGTATTTTTACCACCCAGTTTTACATTAATCCTACTTCTTGTCAGTCTACACACTACACGCATTTGGCTCAGCCCTTTCCCCGTCTGCGTCCCAGAATATCGTAACACCCGGCTTTACTATTCCTGTCAAATTAGTAGTATTGGAATAGTTGACAGGCAGCTCTTCTAAGTTTCAAGGCCTCTCCTCCTCTTCCTCTTCCTCCTCCTCTGCTTTAGTCTTCCCATTCAGCTGAAATAGCTCCATCAGACAAGCCGCTTCACCCAGGGGAGAAATCACACAAATCAAAATGGATCCCAGGCCCGTTCCTTTCATTTTCATTGTCACTGCACACAGGCAGATATTTCTTTTCTTTGTGTTTCTTTTAGCTGTTTTTCTGCCTTTTTTCCCCTCCCCTTTTTGTTCGCATTTCATTTTTCATGATTCCAGTGCACAGCCCTCTGCTTTCCTCTTTGCTCCTGCTCCTCTGCCGGTAACTTTTCTTTCTCTCCCCAGTTTTTGAGGCTGCTTTTTGCCTGCATAATCACCAATGGTTTGCTGGTATTTTCATACCCTGTGCCTTGCCGCCCGCTGTGACAGCTCCGACTGCGAGAAAAGAGAGAGGGGGAAAAAAAAAAGAAAAGAAGAAAGTTTGGCACTTTTAACCGAGGGAGACAGTTTCTGTTGGATTCTAGGAATATAAAGTCAAGCGTGCGGTGGTAGCCACATTAGTGCTGTGCCTCTCAAGGCCCTGCGGAGGATGAAAGGCAGCGCTGAAAAGCAAATATCATCCTCTAGATGGAGAGTCCTTGTTACAGCTCGCCGGCCTGCTGCCATTGGAAGCTGCTGCATAGGTGTTGGCGTGTGTGTGGATGCTGAACACGAGTGTCTGCGCCTCTGTGTTTTTTTTTTTTTTTGCCAGGCTTTTATAAAGTTTGAGCTGCAGAGGGATCCCCACTGGGCTTTGCACACTGTCAGGGAAAAAGGAAAGAGAAAAGAGATTAAATTCAAGCACACACATACGCACCCAATGCACCCAGTGATTTTCTTTTCAGCCTGACAGATCCAAGAAGAGGCTCTTATTTACCCTGCCTTTGGGCGGGTGAGGGTTGGAGGGTTTCTACTGTATATATCTTTTGAAAAACAAAAGTCTGATGAAGGCAGAAATAGGTCCATAGCAAAAGATCTAGAGCTGGGAGCAGATATGCCCTCAACCCAACTTAAAGTTATTTAGCCAGTTTGAGAGAGTTTAGTTCATCAAAATAAATAATTGGTTTTGGTCCAACTTTGAAAAGTCAAGAGTATTTCCGCCTCAGATTTTGACATTTGTATTTAAAAAATAACCTGTTTCATGTTGAGATTGTGAAGAATTCGACTACATTTGGGGAAAAAAAAGCAAAAAAAACCCAATCATCGTGATTCTTCCACTGATCGACATCCTACCTGTCTGCTTGCTACCTGGTATCAGCTTGTGTCAGGCAAGTTTGTAACAATAAATGCTGTGCCGATCGGGTAAGCCCTTTAAAAAGCTAATAGTTATGAAGAACTGACCAAAATCAAGTCATTTCCATCGTTAAATGTGTGCAAAACCAGCTCCATCCTATCTTCATGGAAGCAGATATTTTTGTTGACATATTTGTATATTTTGTATTCTACACACTTGGCTATCTTCAGAATGCATTCGGATACTTTCGGCGATTGGGATGCCACCTGTTTAGCGATTTTTTGCGCTTGGATGATGGGCTCATCTTCAACATCTTCTCCTGCACATTTTCAACTGGTGAAAGTTGTATTAAACTTTGGTAACATTCTTATTCACAATGTCTTTTTTTTTTAACCCCCTTCAAAGGGGTGTCAACCTGGCAAGAAAAAGGCTGAAAGGACCACAAACCATTTTTGGGGGGCAAGTACTTTTAATTGGGGATGTGTCTTCATGCTGTACACCAGATCTTCACTTCCTGCCCTTGCATCAGCCCCTTTGTTTGTCGCCATTCTTCACACTTACACCACTTGACTGTGTGCACATTTGAGCTTGAATGGTGATAAGTGGAGGTGTTTAGACAGAGAAGGGTGATCAGCAGGGTGAGTTGGTTTCAACGAAGTCGGGAGGAGGGAGCATGAGGTTCACCTTGGGTTGCGAGGAGAAATGAAAACTGTGAAAACTAAACAAAGATTGTTTGTGAGCTTATTCGTGATGTTGTAACAATCTTAACCAGTGTCATCACAAGATTTTCTTGACCTCTAACATGAGTTACAGTCATTATTTATTTTAAAAGAAGGGATAGGGCAGGAATATCAAATCTGTGCCATGTAGGGCGGAGACCCTGCAGGATTTCTTTTCAACCATCCCTCCAGCAGCTGGTCTCACTGATGAGCTCCTTCCTTCATAATGAAGTCGAATTGAATCACCTGCTTTAGTGACCGGTTGGAAAGAAAACTTGCAGGGTCTCGGCCCTCCATGGCACGAGTTTGAGACCCCTGAGATAGGGTATTTACCAAGGAAAAAGTTCAGAATACACATTTATACAACTCACTTTACTGGGCCAACTGTCCAAAATAAAATTTTTCATTTACTAAACCAGCAGCTATTTCATTTCGACAAACTGAAACAAGTTGATTGGTGCATTGATCTGGAACATTGCGGCTGTGGCCTAATATAGCCAAAGATATTAGACCTATAGTTGGAATTAAGGGTAGTAAGAAGTCTCTCTTTCTTTTGTCTCATGGTGTATGTTACCATATCTTCTCCCCAGCAGGTAAAGGTCTGTCTGATGTGACAGAAATAACTCCAAGCCTTTTGCAAATGAAAGTGCACTAATATTCAGAGACTTTCCTTATCTCTGCTTCTCCTTTTTCACAGTCGGGCAGCAGCATCCAAACATCCAAAAGTCAGTCAGAGTAGAGCATGTATTTCTTCTCCGTGCACTGTACGCTTTAATATTATTTATCTTGCACTAAATTTCTCCTCCCAAAACTTTCCAGCCATCCTAAGGCTTCACAAACTTTCACTTGATGTGATGCATATTTTATTTTGGGGAGGTGGAGAAAGGGGGAAAAAATCCCTCTTGGTTTAATTTTAACCATCAGAATAGCAGCTTTATCCCTTTGGGACAGCAGCTCGCCCGGTCAGACTAGCTGGATCGACAAAGTGTCTGGGCTCCGTCTCTCGCTCCAGCCTGTTAAAGCTGGTGGGCTTCGGTGTGAGTGATTCGCAGCTGGATGCTGTTTCCACCGCAGAGACTTCCAGCCTCATTGGAAGGTCGTGCTCCGATGCTCCGAGTCCAGCTGTAGTTATTTTATTGCAGGCTTGGACGGGCAGCCCACATGGCCTGACTAATTCTCTGGTAATGCCACTTTGGATTCGGTCTTCATCTGGCAGCCGGGGCCGAGAATCATGGCTCAGAAGACGAGTGAAATATTTGTATTTGATTAGCTGGGCTTTTGTTTCCGTTCACTTTCCACCAGATGGCTGCCAAACGGCACAGATGAGCAGCATCTTGCCTCCCGTAAATGATGGTCATTGTTGTTCACTGACACCTCTTTCTTGGCACGTTGCGGCATTAGATCTTAATTGTTGGAGCGCTGGCAGTGAAAACGAAGCGAGAAACACAATTTTGTTGATGTTAATTCACCTGCACCTCCGTTAGAAGAGACTCAGTAACAAATCAGCCCACCACCATCCGTGATTTAAACACAGTAGTATGTCCTGTGACCGAACACGGCCACGGACGTCACATCACGTTCATTAAGTGTCTTTCGCGATACCTAATTTGACGCGACTTGTTGTATTTGTCATGTTAAATAAGAAGTGTTTTGACATTGCATGACATTATCTGCCACCCTGCTCAGTTTAATAACCAGGGCTGACGTTACATTCATAATCACACTTTTAAGTATTCCTGAGGCAAAGGAGGAGGAATAATTTGGGTAGTAGCTGTCAACTGATAACAGTATCTTCTGAGCAGAGTGCAGCTTTTCTGAGAGGCTGGGGAACCTTTTTAAAAATGCTGTTTGCCACATACCTCACTCACAGGCTGACATTATTCAGTAATTCGTAAAAAAAAATTATTTTCATGATGTCTTTTGCAACACTGGAGGTAATTTCTTCTTCATTTCAAACAATTTAAATACTCACTATTCATATAATTATCTGCTAATTACTACCCTGGCTAGTTTAATTTATGCCTTCATTAACAGACTCTAAACCCGATGAATCCTTCTTTCTCTCTGCTTCAAAATTAGACATTCAAGCAGCAACATTTTCAAATATAGAGCTCCATGATGGACAGAGTGGCTCAGCCTTCATATCAAATTCAGGAATAATTTCTGTATTAGTCAGTGGGAGTGAGATTGCGAGAGATGCTGAATTTATGTAGCCAATACCGGATTGCCCATTGTGACACAAATGTGCAAACAGGGAGTGTCGGAAGCTCTCGTACCCAAAAAATATTAGTCATGCTAATATCATGCAAGACAGCAGTTGAGCTTTTATTGGGGTTTGAGGCTCGAGTGTCTCAAATTTGTCGATGTTATCATCCTGAATGTGTGTGTAGATTCTCAACCAAATCCATTACAATGTGACAAAGTTTTCAGAAGAGCTGAAACATTTCATTTCAGTGTTTCCACTTTGTACCAATCACTTCCTTCTTCTTCCTCTCCGGTTCATAGATACAGGAGCGTGGTTTATCGCCCTCTACTGGTTGTTGTCTTTGTAAAAACAAAAGACAATATTTAAGTTTTCCACCCGTCACCCATTGGTTTTATGGACTTTGTCACGTTGGATTTTTGGAGCCAGAAGTGGCCATATTTGGGCATGAAGGTAGGAGTGAGGACTTATGTAGATTGGTGAATAAGTCCCCAAACCACCTGTCAATCACTGCAGATCAGACCTGTCAATCAAACTAATGGTCTCCTTACGTCTTCGACCACATCACTGATAACAAGAATTAACTTTTGCTAATGACTTGACATCAGTATTTTTCCATAATTTTGTCAACACACAAACAAAATAACAACACAGGTAAAAACATAACCTCCTCACTGAGATATAGTCTGTGGAGGTATGCTTGCAAGCTATAATCACTGTTATCTGCTGATGTTCTCGCTGCTGATTGCCTATAACAGTGCATATTGGAGAGAAGGGCAAATATAAGGTGATAAGTTAATTACTTACATAATTAGTTCTTGTAAGAAATAATGGATCTCTGTGGAGGATTTGCCCACCTCTCTTGCCCCCCTTTATAATCGGAGTATCAAAAGTCCAGTTCAGCTTTCGGTGGTTTCGCAAACGATGAGGCCGCCCTGCTGCCCTAAACGTAAAAGTAAAACTGCGGTGGCGCTTGTTCTTTCAGTGATAATTGCCCGTCATTTAGCGGGACGTCGGTATTGCCGTGGAGCCGGCATCAAAGCAGCGACGCGGAGCTGGAAGACACTGACGGCGTCTTGCATCCACTCTCTCTGCAGGTGGTTCAGACACGCCACGTCTGTCATCAGCCCTGTTTCTTATATTAAACACATTCACACACTGTCACACACACACACCTGGCTCAGTGATGTGAGACACCCCCCTCCAATCAGATTAAATTGGAACTCCTTCATTCCTCTTTCTCTAAAAAGGCCTATTTTTGAGCTAATCTCTCGCCTTGATACGAATTCATAAACAGCGAGGCGGCAGAAAGTCTCACCTTTCAGCGGCGGGGGCTGTCTTGGATTAATTTCGCTATTAGCGTGCGAGGTGAGGCTGCAAGGCACGCCGCTTGAAGAAGCACTGATAACATCCGATTCAGACTATATTAGTCAGGAGTCATTTGTAACGGATTGAATTGCTCCTTTTGGGATGAGGACGCCTTAAAGATTATTTTTACGACATGCTTAGCTACGTATTTTATTGTCTGAAATAACAGAAAGGTCACACAGAGGTTGGAGAGGCACAAACAATGACAGTGAATCTCATTTTGACACAGATGACACCCCCTACTTTAACAACTACTGCAACCAAGGTGCCCTGAAATGTAGGAAGTTGGAGCAGCTCACTAGTTAATCTCTCTGAAGCATCTACATTGGAAATGATGATTCTGTCATTGCTGCTCGGGTGGAAATCTTGACAGTGGAGGACTTTTCGACAACCACGGGGAGGGCGGCGTCTACACAAATGAACAGGATACACAGTCAGTTAGAAAGCTTCCAGAGGACATAACTTTTAGCTGGATGTTACGCCCGTTTGTACTTGGAAGTTAAAATTAAATTACAATAATATATGTACATATTTAAAACACATTTCGTATGCTTTTTGGGGTGGGTGTTTTTGACTGTTGCATGGGTTTTTCTTCTACTTTAAGTTTGTAAAAGAGTAGTTCAACATGGGAAAACAGAAACAGTTAGCAAAGACTGACAGCAGGGGAAAACTGCTAACTTCAGGGCTGGTCTGGCAAACTATCGTATTTTCCGGACTATAAGCCGCTACTTTTTTCCGACGCTTTGAACTTAAACACCGGTGTGGCTCATGTATTGGCGGCATGAAGCTCGTTGGCTTTTTACAAGCTAGCAAGCTCCGTGCCGCCGATACATTTAGCGTCGTCACATCAAACCCGGTCAGAGTGGACGACATGAAACTGTTCGAATAAACTCAATAGCGGCTTATAGACAGGTGTGCTCAATAATAGAAAATACAGTAATGCTGGTTATAACGTTCTAGGAAGTCAGAGCTTCCTAGGAAAAAATATAAACTTCCTCTGTAAAAACAGTTTTACATTTTTTAACGTTCTCACGGTAAGAAAAAAAAAAAAAAAAATACATGTAGGCAAAACCGAGAATCAGCTTTATTTGTCAAGTATGTGTGTAGCATACAAGGAATTTGACTTTTTTACGTTCCACAAAGTACGAAAATGTAAACAGACATATAATTAAGACAAGGACAATATGTACATTCAGGCAGAATAGTGATAATTGAAATAAAATAAAAACTACAATAAGATAAATCGGTGGCTGGATGGATGGTATTGCAATGAAAAATACTCTTCCTGACTCTGGACTTGTCCTGGATGGAGGACAGGTCAACCCCGATGTATGATAACAAGTGACCTTCAGACATACTGGCAGGTCCAGAGCTAGCTTATTGAGGACAGTTAGATACCATTAGCTCAGCTTAGCAATGACTAACAACAGCTAACTTTTCTTCTCTGGTTGTGATGTCAAAATCCCATGAAGTCACGGCCCTCTGCAAAAGTTAATTTTTTTTTACATTTTTTTTCAAGTGTGGTTGTTAAAAATGAATAAATAAACAAGACTTATCATGTTAATTAGTTGGCTTTAAGTGAACTAGATTAGCTCTTTCTCACTGTTTCTACTCTGTATGCTAAGCTAACATGAAGTTTTGGCCTCTTTTATGCCAAACAAGTGATAGTCTAATCTATGTGTACATTCATATCACTTGTTCATGTTCAGTTTATTATAATCTTAGCTGTCAGTAATAGTTGAAATGCTAACATCCTGCAGACTGTTTGCTAGCAAACATGGAGGTTGCGTGTAAATGCTCAGATGGACGTTCATACAGATCTCAGGCACAATCAAACAAGCAGTTCACAACTTGTATTGATGAGGATCTGCATTAATATAAGATGGTCAACTCTGTGCAGATCAATTATGCACTGACTAGTTTTACCTACATCTGAGTTGTTAGCACAGTCTAGTTTTTAGACCGGAGTCACAGTTTCAGTCCCTCTATCTTTTTTCACAACCACAGCACGTACAATTCATCGGCTTATTTAGAGGAATCCCATTTTCCAGGGAGATTTACAGAGCTATATTTGGAGTCTATCAAACCAGAGGTGTGTGGCAGAATGTTCTCACTCTGCTGTGGCTGTGATGAGCGAGGACGTCTTTCCCATGTTGCCGATGCTCTCCTCCGAGGGGGTGGGGGTCTTTCTCAGCAGTGTCACTTTGTACTGCAGCTTTATTCTGAAAGCAGGATCATCTGAATGCACCACCGTATAGTCTGGGAGTATTAAGCGTACATGTGGCGTGATGCTTATAAATCATTGCAAAACCGAAGCACTAATTCAATTAAAACTCAAGAGGCCCTTACGTTCAGATATGGCTGTTCAGTATGTGACTCCATGCTGCATTTAATTCATTTCAATCAGAGGGAAATTATATTTCACGCAGTTGTTGACAAACTCCCAAGACGGATGACAATGACAAATTGGAGCTCTTGTGCAAACAAATGATCTATTGATTTTTAAATAATGGTAAAATAGTTTTTAAAAAATGACATTTTCATAATATTCATTCCGTGTTTTCCAGCAGAGGGTTGACTGAAGGGAGTGAGGGGGTGGGTGGCTGGCCTTGGTGGATATGTTAGAATTAAAACTGTGCTCTATGTAAATGTGTTCTCAAAGTTTGGGCAACATTTCATCTAAACCTCCTTTATCATATTCAGAAAGAGTGTACCACTTGCTTTTGCATTTAACTTGCTAGAGACTTTTGGAAAACTATGAAAACGTTTCATGGTAAAACATGTTTTTAGCATCACAGTTAAGTTCCTGCTTACTGTATTCCCTAAATACTAAAAAGGTATGCAAGTAAAAGCTGGGTCTCTCATAATTACCAGGGATTTAATTGATATGAAGAAATAATAGCTTGGCCCAAATACAAACCAGGGAAAAAACTGACTGCAAATATTTCACACTAAAAGCCTAGTTGAGAAATAAAGGCTTTCTATCCTTTTAGAGTAATAGAAAACCAATGGTCAAAATTGCTTTTGGAACATAGATTATGACAAAAACCAACAATTCTTGGGAATGTTTGCCAAGAAAGGGGTTATACAACTGAAACATCCACCTTTTAACATCTGTTGTGAAGCAGAATTCCCCATCATGGATGATTTCATGAAATCTGCCGCTGTAGATATTTTACCTAATCGAAAGAATAGGAGGATTCTCTGATTAGTTGAAGTGGTCATGCTCAACCAATCAGAAATACACCCTTTTTTCTAATGGTCGAAATATTTAAAGTGGCAGCCCAGCAGTAGCATTAGGACTGCCATACAAAAACATTCACAACTTATACATATGTGGTCAAATATGCCTGAAATCATTTTCACAGGCTCCCAGAATAACAAGCTGTTAACCTATGTGTGTATTTACATTCCAATTTCTTTTGCTTTTATTAGTTGTAAGGGCTTTTATTTTGAAAGGACTGAATTTGTATTATGGCGCTTTATACTATAATATGAATACAGTAATTAAATATAAAGGCCTGTCTCTAATTACTACCTGGCCTCAAATTAGGGATCCAACGGTACTCTAAACTGTAAAATATTGAACCATTTGGTCCAATACGCCCTTATGGACTGCGGGTTTTTGGATTTGCACTTCATTTTGCATTGATGCTTCACACACCACTGTGCCTGTGTGTGTATGCCTCGGTCAGCCCTGTCATTTCCCTCAGCTAACACCAAGTATAGACTGTATTCATGTTACGTCAGGCATACAGTATCGGCTTAGCCAAACGTAAAAACCGTCATGTTGGACTTAAAACAACGCGCCATCTTATCTGGCTGCCAAAGTCATAATGACAATTGGTTGCGCAGCATTTGGTTGTACAAACAACCAAGCAAAGAATCCTGAGCTGTCGTATAGATTCCCAAAGGATCTAGGATGAAGAGGCAAATGCGCTGCCGCTGGTAAACATGCGAAGTCTGAAATTACTTCCATAATACTGAAAAAAATAAACACAAGACACAATTAGACTCAAAACATGTACCGAAACTGTGGACCATACCACAAGTTACCTGTACTGTTGCACTCCTACCTCAAATAGACTTCTACACTTTAGGCAAATAAAGGCCCCGACCACTATTTGAAGATTTACAGGTTTTTTTGTTTTTTTTTTAAGGTAAAATGCACTTCTGAGGTGATGCTAATCATAGTCATCTGTCAGGATTCAAATTTTGATGATTTATTGATGTTAACATCAGATGTTTTTAGCTCCCAGCCTCATGTTTTGAAGCGGTGTATTTCAAAGACTCTAGCAATGGCGTGATTGCTCTTTGATTGCACCACACACGATTTTTAACCTTGGAAATTCAGGTCATGTGGCGAGACATTGTACAGTAACACGTTCTCTTTTTATTATGACGAACAACAGTGATCTTGAAGATTGACCTGGTTGTACGACCCATTTTCTAACTAATGTTAAAATAAAAATGTGACAGTTCTCTGTAAATTTTCCAGTAATACATAGGGACGAACATTTATCTGTTCATTTGGAAAACACTGACTTAGAGACCAATAGCCGTCAAATAGTCGTTTCACAGACATGGAATTGGGTTCAGTCTAGAAATAGCTGTTAACGAAAAACTTCCCCCTAATGGAAATCTACATTCAAAGGCATTTCTTATAGGATTAGGTTTAATCCGTGGCTGTGAAACCAGCCCAGTCTGTCTCCATTCCAGCTCTATTCTCAGACCCTGTGTGTGTCTATAGGCGAACGTACTGGAGTGCGTTCAAGTGTACGTTCACATGCTCGCTGGAAGACACCGAGTAAGAGCAGCGTGCCACTGTCGATTTAAGAGTTTGGATTAAAAAAGTAGATTGTCTTCTTTGGAACAACCTCAAACTTCCTGCAGCCGGCGAGGAGACTAAAGGGGTCTCGCTAATTGATACAGTTTTTTTTTTCCCTCTGCGCTCTCCTCCCTAACTGAAGCTGGAAAGATAAGATGCTCTTTATTCTCTTTTTTCATCACTCTTTTCCTCCTCGCCTATTTGACCCAATTTATCAGTGGCAGATAAAACCAAACAAATCAGAGGAGCGGCGGCTTCAAACTCATTGCCCTTTGGCTGGTGTCTCATCCTCTGACACTGTCTTTTCCTCTCTCGTCCTCCCTTTGATCTGCCCAGCCACCGTTTCTGCCCTTTCTCCGTCTCTCCAGCCCAGCAGATTTCAAGTTCTGATAATCCGTTGGTCATGCTTTGTTTCGTGAGTTTCATGCACAAACACTTACCTCAGATGGAGGAGAGATGACTTAAGGATGATGCACTTTTTGCAACTACTGAAGGCAAACCGAAATCCACTTTCAGTATTTAATTATAGGTGTCATGTTGAGTTTCGTGAATCATTGTGTGTGATTTTTATATCCGCCAAAAAAAGTAGGCGCAGCTTGTTGATTCTGTCTGAGTTACCAGTCCTTTTACGTTCCTTTAATCACTTTGGACAACTCACCAGATTATACAATCTAAAGGGGGTGCATCACATTAAATTTTGGTCTATTAAGATCATTCTGACCTCTTTAATAAATAATGGCAGTTAATGTCAGGAAGAGTAGTACTGACTTTGAATTTCAAATCGAATTAATTCTTGGAGTCAGAAACCGTGACTTGCAGCTACTTAGGTCGAACCTTCATTCACTCCCTTTACCAGAAAATATTGTCATCATGTTGTAAGCTAGGCTAGAAAAGATTGCATTTATATCTAGGGTGCAGGTTAGGTGAAGTTGTGTGGTTCTTCAACCAGACACAAGACGTGTTTCCAGTCAAACAGAGGAATTTGAAATGAGGCCTAACATTTTGTATTATTGTACCAACCCTGAAAACTATATTTACTTTACCTGATTTAGATCTGAACTACTGAACCAATGCTGTATTCATATCTCGAACCCTAGAATAATAAAAAAAAGTTTTTGTTCCACCAATCAGTAGATTACTTTCTGCTGCGGAAATGTAACACTGCTGTGAGGGTATTTGATAATTGAATTCATCTTGGGTCACTCGAGGAGAGTCAGGGACTTGTCCTGAAGTCACTCCTGGCTGTAAGTTTCCAGTCATTGTTGTACTTAAAGGTGAACAATCTGAGGACACTGTACTTTAGCAGATCTCTCAGTTGTGACCAGTCTACCTGTCCCTGCTGCTGAAAATCACTAGTATAGCATGATGATGCCACCACCATGCTTCACCAAATGTATACTATTTGCCAGGTGTTTGTTAGCCTCATCCGACCAGAGAATCGTGGTCCTCATCAAAGTTTTTAATTGTCATTTGTCATACCTTCTGCCCCTGTAGCTTCCATCTAGAACTCAAATGTAAAAGTGTGAGTGCTGATGAAGCTCTGTTAGTGTGACCGATATATTCCCACTCACCCCCACCGAACAAGGCCCTTCTTCCTCAGTTTAACTTGAGGGTGAGCCCATTCGAAGTGTCCTGGTGGTTCCAGACTTTTTCCATTTTACAATTATTGAGGCCACTGTGTGCCACTCGTGGGAACAATCGAAGCTTTAGAAATGGTTTTATACCCTCTGGTATCATTTTGTCACAGGGGTCTACAGAGAGTTTCAGAGTAAGAGAGGTTGTTGAGTGGAGATTGATTGGCCAAAATGGCATTTTTATGTCTTTAAAATTGGAGATCCAACCTGAACTGCAAAAAGAGTAAAGGGTTTAAATACTTTCATGAACGAGCTGTACATTAAGGCATTAGAAGCACCTCTAAGCAACACAATTCACCACAATCGATGGGTTTAAAATGGAAAATATCACATCTTGAAGGTTGCAATTTAGAGTGTCTATGTGGACTGCTAAGAGGGTTGATGGATGCTCTGTCAGTCCCCTCATTGTGTTGATAATGATAGGGTAGGTATGATGATCTCAGTCAGGGCTGAAACCCACTTACAACTAGTAGCACTTTCACAGAGTGAAACATTTCTCAAATATTTCATGTCTGTGGTAGCAGGAACTCGTGCAGACGTCCTGGGAGGGCTCAGGGAAGCTGAAGATCCACAGGAACCGCAGTGTTCTGGAAAAAAGCCAGAGGGAGTTTCTATCTTACAACCAAGCCGCAATACTCTAGTCAAAAAATGAATGGAGCTTGTAGAGGGAGATGAGCCGACTCTGCTGAGAAATATGAAGATCCAAAGACGAGCTGTCACACATGTCTTACTTTCCTTCTTCTCATCGACTGCTCTCCCTGTGGTTGCATCAAATGAGGCGCTACCTTTTTTCCCTCCTTTTTCAAAGCAAAGCACCAGAGAGATCCTCGTCAGCACATTTGACTTTGACTCGCATTTTAGTCGCACGTTCATTTTCAGACTCTGAAAGCTTTCCCTCCCATTTCCCACCTATTCTTCTATAATGCATCAAACGCCTGTACCTGTTTCATGTGAAGCAGCAAACAATGGGCGTGGATATTGCTACCTCTTGAGGATGTATTCCTCCATATTACAATTTACTTCACAGGGTTTAAATACCAATAAGGATTAAATTAGACGAAAAGTGCAAAATCAGCCCCTTTGAAGTCGACATGAATCGCCATTTTGAGAGTTTCTCGCTTCTGTATCGTGACGTATTTGAATGCAAAAACAATATGTAGGCCGGACAAAACTTTGTAACAATTTGATTGGATCATTGAAACACAACAAAACACCATAGCTAGCTAACCATCGTTACTAGGTACTATGTTACTAGACAGCTTTAGGACTACAATATTGTACGTTACTTGTACTATACAGTACTAACTAGTGGGAATCTGAACTGTGCCACTAACAGCAGGTTAATTGATAGGTCGATGTAATGATCCTATTGGTTGAAATTGCTCTGAACAAGACAACAAAGGTCATACTTTTTTTTTTTTGGCAGGAGGTAAAAGTATAAATATAAACATATATATATATATATT
This sequence comes from Pseudochromis fuscus, assembly GCA_900323345.1. Taxonomy (NCBI): domain Eukaryota; kingdom Metazoa; phylum Chordata; class Actinopteri; family Pseudochromidae; genus Pseudochromis; species Pseudochromis fuscus. The sequence continues at coordinate 39,525 of OOFC01047565.1, forward strand.
TTTTGGCTAACACCATTAAGTAAATGAATGATCCAATCAGCGATGTGATCCTAAAGGATTAAAAATACATTTTTCAATGTTTAATTTAACAGTTTTTATCACTTCCCAGAAGTGGAAGCCTAAAGAGTGGGTTTCCTCATGCTATTTTGTGAGTATTAGTGGATTTTTCCTCCTATCAGACATTTTGATTGTCACTCACTGTCACAGTTTTCCACAGGCCTCGGTGCACACACATACCTCTACATGAAAACATCACATGGCAAGCTGCCACCAAGGTTGTGTGCCCATGTAACAGGATGAGAGGGATCATGTTAGGAGCTTTGCGCCCCCAGCCATGGCCTGCCGGCTTGGTCCGATGCCCCCGTTTCAGCTTTCTGCAGCCGCTTAACTGCCCTGGGGGATAAACTCTCGGGCTCAGGCTCTTACAATCTCTCTCCTGCGACAGGTTTTAAAATGTCCATGTTTTACCTTTGACCTGTAGTAGCTAGCCTGTTAGCTGTGGACCAGCATAGGGTTTGGCCGTAGGATCAGTCCCTTTTTTCTCAGCTGCTCTTTTAAGCTGGCAAAACATAATTTACTTGAGTCCAGCACCGCAGCTCCCACGGGCCCAGAGCCTGCGAAGTATACAACACAGCTAAGTAGCCATAAAGGGATTTGGAGGCTCGAGTTTCTCTCATATAAACTGTTCTGATAGGAGACTGAGGAATGCTTTTTAGCACTCTGGGAAATGATGGTGCAGCCAGGCCTAAAATATAATGAGAACATAATAAGATGATCATCTTGTTGCTCGTATTTCTTTTCCCTTCCTTTTAGAGATTTTCCCAGATCCCAGCTGTTAACAAACCAAACTAGAAACATATGGTCTAAATTGGATGTATTTTTGAAATAGTTTCATTGTGTTTGCTTCCTGTGGATCTGCAGCACCGCCCCTGTCACTCATGGTGTCATCACCTTTGTTTGTACAGAGAGTATTGAAACTAAATTAAAGCCCTGGCGGAGCCCACATGTAGCCACTGCAATGACCATTAGTGTCTAGCGCAGTGGTCACTGTGTGTGGGTGGCCTGTTAATTTCACACTCTCTCTTGTGTCAATATTTCTGCAGCTCAGACTCATAAATATATGCAGTACCTCTCAAAACAAATTAAGTCGGAAATTTTCCAGGCTCCCTGACTCGTGGACCGGCTGTTTTCTGTTGCCGGCGTGTTCGCCAGAGCCCGTGTCCAAACTCTTGGGCTTGTTTGTGCATCTGAATATGAAATGCATTTTAATGTACCTGTGAGTGAGCGAGAACCTCTTTCCGCTCATTTCCCCTCACATCAGCGGAAACACACTTCCACACATGCAAGTGACTCACAATGTGAGATTTTGTTGCGCATCATTGATCTTTTTTTTGTGTCTCCTCCTCAACCTCCAACCTTTCCAGGCTTAGTCCAGAAGGTGGACCAGCGCCTCCCGGTGGCCAACGAGTATCTGCTGCTGTCAGGTGGGGCCCGAGAAGGCGTCTTAGACCTCAACCCCGAGGACCTGGGGGACTACGCTAAAGGGGCCGACTTCGACTTGGATTTCACCCTGCTGGTGCCCGCCCTCAAGCTCCATGACCGCAACCAGCCGGTCACCCTGGACATGAGGCACTCCCCACCCTGCCACTCGTGGCTCAGCCTTCGCCTCTGCGACTCCAACATCCTGTCCCGCTGGAGCATCTGCTGCCAGGAGGAGAATGGAGTTCCCACTGAGGAAGATGAAGAGGAAGAAGGGGAGATGGGTG
>OOFC01047566.1:0-11357 GCA_900323345.1 Pseudochromis fuscus
CAGCAGGACCAGAGCCAGCACCAGCACCAGCAGCAGCAGCAGCTTATAAAGCTGTCCGGGTAAGACTGTCTGGACCCGGGTCAGGAGTTAGGAATGTCAGCTACCAGGGAAATGAGAATGAAGTTAATGACTTCCTGTCAGCGTTCACCACAAACCAGACACTTTAGAAAGACATCTCAGGACGATACTTGTGTGATCTAGTTACTGTTACTGCAGCTTCATCTCAGTGGCACAGTCACATTCTGCAGTTATAAAGCCTGTCTCTGCTTCAGTGTAGTGAAGCACAAAATGCGTCCTTATGATCAGGTGCTGACTTTTCTCTGACACTAATTGGAGTTGACCGTGTTGATTTGAGTTTGTTTGCACTCTCACTGCAGGTCAAACACTGTCTGACCCGTTTAATGCACTCAGTTTGGCTTCAGATTGACTTAATCCTGATGGAGCAGCCTGATAGTGGCTGGTGGCTACCACATGCAGCTCAGAGACAGATTCCTAAAAAGTTCAGGTCTGTGAGTGAAAACAATACTTTGAGCAGTGTTGTGTTGAGCTGGCCTCGCACTGTGACTGAATTGCTGCTGTGCAGAGTTATTCTAGTAGGAATGCAGTATATACTTCAAAGTGACACAGTAAACCAACAGCTTATCTGTTACCACTGCTGTTATGACCACACAGATGTTTTCAGTAATTGCCCGATCAGGCCTCTCCTCTGTGTGTGTACAGACTGCAGGTGACTGACCCTTCCTGTTACACCTTTTCATCATTCTTATTGGTTCATTGAGTACAGTGACCTCTCATAATTCAATCATAGCTTTGGCCACTTTTAACCTAGCATACCACAGGGTTTTTTTAAATAGGATATCATTACCACAGTAGCATTGTGGAGAAAAAAAAGCCAAAGATGCTATTTTAAAAACTTGTACAAATGCTGAGAGGGATACATATCTACACATTACATTTTATATGCCTATTTTTTGTTTAAACCTAGAGTATGGGAGTTTAAAAAAAAAAAAAAACCCAATTAAATGTATATTCATTACATTCAAGCTCACTCAAGTTCACACAGTGCTGATTCAGTCTGTCAGCTCCAGGTAAATCTGCCTGTGTTCACAGTATACTACAATTTTAAATATAAGTAATTACCAGACACTGTATATAGAAATTGACAAAACAACTAGGTAACAGGCCAATGTGGAAGTGCAAAAGTGCAATACTCCTAACGGCCACTAGAGACTGGCTCCAAAAAACTCTGGCTCAAATTGACTTTAATTCAAAATCATCATTTTCAGTCATGAAATATTCAGGCAATACATTTTTCCACAAGTCATTCTGATGTAATTAGCTAAAGACACAACTCTTCTTATTAATGATCCGGTCCATCTGAGAAAAAAACAATAATAACCCATAATGAAGTAGCTATTAGGATTCAAGTTGGATTGACCAGCCCTGAACTCGAGTCTCGTACACATTGGTTAAGGTGGTCCTTATTTTTCAACTTTTTATTGTGCTCTTTAGTACAGAACGGGTAAAGCAGTAAGATGCAGAAAGGGACTTTAAAGGCGGCAAATCCAGATTTGTTGCGGGTTCTGCTGGGGTGACATCGAGTAATGTAACAACAATCCCAATGCTTGTGCGGTCTAACTCACCATGTGTAGCTTCCATGTGCTGAGCCCATGTGATGTCAGAACATTTCAGCCAATCAGAAAAATCCCCCCATTTTTCATATCGGTGGACATTTTTAAAAGGGCAGCCTCCATGAAATTGTCGTGATGATGATTCTGGAGATCTTAGTTGTATGAGCTCTTTATTTTCAAACATTCCCCATGAATCGTATATATCTTCTAAGCTGTATTTTGACCACTGTTTTTTTTTTAATCCCTTTAAGCTGGACATTTTTAGAATGGGCCTTTTTTGAGAGTACAGCTAATACTTAATTTGAATGATTGTATGTATAAGATATTGTTTGATGATTTAGAAGAGAAAGAAATTGAAACCAATATATTTTTTAACCCTATAAGCAGTTTTGCAAATAGACAAAACATTTATTATCAGATGATGTGAGTTGTAATCTGCAAGTTCAACATAAAATGAGGTTTTGTTCAAATTAGACTGTTTTTATGAAAACAATGGGACTCATTCACCAATGTCTTCACAAGTTTTTTCTTAAATTTATTCTTATGAAGGTTGTGAGTCTACGTCAGATTCATGAAGCGTTCCTAAGGTGTTCTTAAACACCAGAAGTGTTCTCCGCTCTGTTCTGAGATTGATGAATCCCAGTCTGTTGTAAATTGGGGGTGTGGGCCAGTGGGTCCTCATTTGCATATGTAAATATGTAATGCCCATGAAAGGGCATGAGACTGCAGGGCCATGTACACACAAAGTCACAGAAATTGAAGGGAGTGGGTGACACGTGTTGGAATGAAAATGTGAACAGTTCTGAAGGAGGAACTCCTGCAGGAAGTGATCAGCAAACCAGCTTCATAGACCTGGACCCCACGTCAATGGTTCTATCTCCGATCTGAGAATAAAGTGAGACACACCTGGACCATATCAGAGGTCAGATATGTATCTGATCTCTGATACGGTTCTGATTGCATGTTCTGAAAAACCTGGAGAGAATGAACCAAACACTTCCACAGGTGCAGGTGTAATCACTGCAGGTGTGCTCGCTGCAGGTGTGGGTCACGACCCACATCCCTGTTTTGAAGTGAAGGGTTAGTGTGGTCACTTCAAACGAACAAAATGTTTTGTAACACAATGATCAAAAATAATATGAATGATGAAAATGATCCTATAATCAACCACAGCTGTAGAATTGAAAAAAACACCATAACCAGGCTGCCATTCATGTTATTATTTACACCTGTGCTGCTGTCAATGTGTCATGTGTGGAAAGTATTTACAGCTGTTAAAGGAGTTACTCCTTTATCAGTCTTCTTGGTCCAATTCAGCTGAATCTCTTCAGACAGGTGTTTATTGCTTTTTAAATTCAACCTGTGCCAATGTACAGGGATCAACTGCAATTTAAATCACAAAAAAACATAGAATATAAATAATATAAATGTCTAACTTGAACACAACATTTGTTAGTTAACATTTCCTCATTCAGTGAAAGTCAAAAGTTTATTGTTGCCATGGATACATATTGTTTTCACCTGAGCTCTATTTTATATCTGTGTACATTTTGAATAGTATTTGACAAATTATATGTTAATTGTTGCTCTGCACCACTTTCTAGTTACAAAGAAATCAGACAAACTAAATGTCAAAATCAAATCTGCTCCAGAGACGGTTTTTCAATTTTGAGCATAAAGTATGAAAAACAAGTCATTATTATTTGTTGTTTTTTGTTAGAGCCATGTATGATTAACAAATAGTTTTTCATTTTAGATTTTGAATTCTCAATTTAATATGAAAAGAACAAATAATGTTAGACAGTCACAACAAAGGCCGACAGGAAATGTTGACAATAGAAAGCAGGGGACTGACATGCAGTTAAAGCCAAGAATCAAACCAGGGACTCACTGCTGCTGATGTTAACAGAGGAACTGTTGAGATGAGTGGAAGTGAAACATCGACTCACTCCCCCGTTAGTTTGTTGACTGCCATTTTGAAGCTAGGAGTTTGGAAATTCACTAGGATGGTTATTTGTAGCCAGAAGTGACCATATTTGGTAATGAGGGAGGAGTGAGGAGGACAGCCATGCTGCTCCTTGTCACCTCCTCTTTGGGGTTACCATGGCAGTGCATGATGCACACCCAGTGCTCCTCTCACTCTCAACTAAACAGTGTTTTCGTGTTTTTTGTCTTGTGAGTCGGAGTGTACTCATCTGGAAGCGCACATACAGCCGTGAGTTTCTGCTCCATGTCGGCAGAGCCACATTTTTTTTAGTTAAACCCATCGCACACTGAAGAGCTACGTGACTGCGATCTGCTCTGGAGGCAGGCACCAGCAGAGAGGAAGAGTGAGAGGAAGCAGAAGAGGGGCAAGTGCATAGGTATCCAAGCTAGGGTACCAGCTAGCCCACACAAGCTGCCCAGCCTCACCAATGTACTGGCCGATATACACAAGCTGGACTACCTACTATTACTGTGGTCAGCTCAGAGGACTGTTTTTGTGTTGATGGAAACATGGCTCAATAACAATTTCCCATTTAGCTCGAGCGGCTAACATGCTATCGAGCTGACGGAGCCCTCGTCAAAGGAGGTAAGATGGGGGACTCTGTGTTTACATCAGTGACATCCGGTGTCACAAGGCTGTTGTGGTCTGCAAACACTGCTCGCTGTTACTCGAGTTTATGGTTGTGCCATCAAGTGCCTCATGTCATGTTATTCTATGTATCTATTTGTTAGGTTAATTTTAGCTTATCTATTTCTAAATGCCCTCATTTTTATATTTTTTAATTGCTTGAATGTTTTATATTGATGACTTTTTACATACTTTTCTTTCATAATAACGGTTTGTCTGGTCTGGGAGTAATTCAGTTTCAATGCTCGGTATGTTGTGTACATATCGTGTATTGACAATGAAGCTGACTTTGACTTTTTGACTTTGTATCTCTGGCTGTCAGACTTTATTTAATGCAACACTCCTTGAAGACTCTGCTGAAATGTCACTCATATTGTAGCCAATCCCTGTGTGATTAAAACTGTGGGTGGGGATTCTTTGTTGACTGCTTCTAATGGTCTTTTAATGGTTGACTGCTGCGGCTAATTTAGCGTGAACAACAGCATTTTTATGCATTCATGAAGATCTTGTCTAAAATAGAGCGTAACCTGTTTTCCTTTTTCTGTGCAGGGCTTTTTTTGGTAATCCCACTAGAATGAGACTCTAACTGGCTTAAACAGGCTCCCTGCTGTATTTCCTACTTGTCCAATGTGACAATAATATTGGAAATATAAATAATGGTTGCATCATCGCCTCTATATTGTCCCTTCCAGTATAAGCAAAGAATGCTGCAACTACAGCGGCGATTACATGTTCACTCCCTATTATGGGCAATGCTCTCAAAGCGTTACATGGCCCATAGTGCAACTCATTGGCGTCTGTGTCATTTGGACCCTCCTTCCTGGTAAATCCCCACATCTTTCAAACCCCACAGCCACAATCTGTGCTGCAGGCTTCTCTCCAAGCCTGAGTCAAGATAAAGCTGATGACATCATCATCACCAGGGCTATTTTCTCACACTTTGAACAGCTCGGTCCAGAGTAACGCATGACAACAGTTTCCGTAGAATGAGTAGGACTTCCTCATGTGTAACATTCATGGCTTTCTTCATTCACCACTGTGTTCAAACCCAGCTGTGTGTAGTTGCAAATAGCTGCACTCTGAGCTCAGTGGGAGGCCTCTGTCTTTGTGATGAAACAAAGCGTGGGCCTTCATTTTTGTGTGTTTCATCAGACACTGTAGAGACATGACATTCAATCAGTGAGGGCCAGTTTGAGTAACACATCTGTGAGGCAGATGTCCAAACAGCACACACATATGTACAACACATACATCTACCTGCACCTGCTGGCATTAGATTAGACGGTGCATCACCTTGTTAAATGACATCGCAGCGCAGTCACAGACTGAACATAAAAGATGGATGTAACCACAGGAATGCCACCCATTGGTTTTGGACTAGTGTCTGGCATTTGTCCATCACCATCTTGTTTTTTGTTTTTTGACGGTGACGGAGAAGTGAAGGGGTGGATCTGACTATAGCTAACCTCTTGTGATGGTGTCCACCTTTCACAAGCAGCTACACTGTTAGTTTTGCAGAACTTTACAGCATAAATGAATGAGTTCAAATTCACTGCCCTACAGTTGTCACGAATGGGGAAACTATCCACAGAGACCAAACTGTTGTCGAGGCTGTAACGTGTTTATTTTTTTTGTACATTTCCACATAGAGGTCTGTGGGAACTGACTTGCTTTCAGAGCCTTATCTGGACATTTAAATAACTTTTTAAAAACGTTTCCAGCTCCCGCCTGGTCGGCACCGCACCTGCCAGGCTGATCGCCGACTTGATGATGCAGTGCTGCTGTGGCCTCCCATAACGTTTGTGCAACATGCTGATCTCTCCGTATAACCTCAGTAAACCTGGTTTATTTTCTTTTCATTCATGTGTCTCATGATAAGCTCCACTAAGGCCTGCTTCCAGTTGTAATCTGCGGACCAGTGGCTGAAGCAGCTAATTGTGTGTTTTGGGTTTTAAACAGCCATTAGTGTAGGTCAGTTGGGTTCGTATTTGGTTGGTGTAGCAGGTGGAACCAGTTCCAGTTTATCTACGCGAAAACGTTTCAGTGAGAAATGAAGAGGGAAAACAAGCAGTGGGATAAGGCTGTGTGTGGTCCAGCAGGCCGGCCTCAGCTGCTCAGTCTGTGGCCTGGCAGAGTGTTTTGATGTGCGATTAGTGAATAAAGTACAGCTGTGAATTTCTGTCACCCCCACCGAAAGCAAATGACTCTTATTGCCGTCATTACCAGGCTGTACAAGGCTGCGTGGATCACACAGTGGAGGAGTGTGTCTGCTTTAACTGTTGACATGTTATTTTGGTGCAGAATAGAGCACTGAGGTAGGTTTGTATTGCTGCAGTTTTATTTTAGCAGTTGCTGCTTATTTTATTTTCCTAGTTGCAGGTTGTGTACAATCTGCTATTTTTGTGTCTTGTTCTTGTGTCATGTCTGAATGGAAGAATAAATTACAGACAAGAAACAGGATTCACAGTCCACCCAAGTGTTGGAGTTTCTCACCAGCTCATGAACCGCCCTCCCCCACCCACTGGGGTTGACCACTGCAAATAAATCCCCAAACACTACAGCGGTGGCTCACATCCACCCCACCGAACCAGGTTTTCCACTGAGCTGGTTCCAGTGCTAGTTTGGGGCAGTTCCTGACTTAGCCCCAGTTTGTTGTGTTCCCACCGCCGTGAGCACAGGCCACTAAAACTGGTGCTCAGTCAGGCACAACTTCCTTGCTGGGCCAGACTAAGCAGCGACTACTCCAGGAGCTGGGGGAGCGACGGTGGAAACACACAACTAGCAATAGTAGAAGAGTAGAGTAATGAAAATACGGTAGCCACTAACAGTTGGATGTTTTACTCTGGATCTCATGTAGACTTGTAAAATTAGGAACAGCACTTGTATGCACATGATCAGCTCCTCCATTTAAGCATTATTACAGCGAGGGTGCGCTTTGCCGTCATATGCAACCAAGAAGGACATTGTGATTCCCCAAAACTGAATAAATACTGCACATAGCAATGCAAAACTGCTTTGTTAACTCAATCATGTTGTAACTAGAATATCTGCAGAATTTTTTTTATTTTTCATGGACTGGTAACAGGGTAACAGTAGTTTGTTAACAGTGACTAGCTTGCTAGCAGCCAGTTGTTGGGGAACCGGCTACCTATGCAGTGACGTACAGACGTTTTACGGTGACGCAGTGGCGTGGCCCCAACTTGACTCCTTGCCAATGGAAAATCAAACTGGTTCGTAGGAGAAATGGGATCTGAACCAACTAACCACCAGCTCTTTGGTGGAAAAGAACTATGAGACACTGTGATGCGGGTCAAACCAGCACTGGTGGCATCATGTACAAGTGGATCAGGGCATTTCAGCCTCTTCTCAGGTTCAGTGAGGTTCAGATACTGACATTCAAATGTACTTTAACCAACAGGAAGAAAGCAAGAAACAGAAGAGGAGGGGCATGTGTGATGTCAGAAACAGTAAACACGGTGTTGTAGTTCTCTGCAGGAAGTGCACTGTAAGTTTAAGTACCATATCTGGGCGCAGATATAGAGGAAGTCTGTGGCTGCTCCAAATCTGTGGAGCATCCATCCGTCCATCTTCTAACCCTGGAGCCTAACACATCTGGCAGTGGGTGAGGGGTGGGGTGCATCCTGGGGCACACACACAGAGATGAACAACCATGCACACTCGCACTCGGTCAATTCAGAAACACTACTTAACCCAACAACATGGTCTTTGGACTGTGGGACATGTAAACTCCACACAGAAAGGCCCCAGCTGAAGATCACACCCAGAACCCTCTCACTGTGACAAGATCAACTGCTCAGACCTTCGAAAACTATAAACTTTACAAACATTTCTCCATTTTATTCACTGAGTTTTGATGTAAATAAATTTGATCATGACCAATGTTAAACACTGTAAGGGTATACAGCAGGACTCAGTGGTTTGTGTCATTTGAATGGCTCCAGTACAGTTTGACCAAGTCTTCAAAGAAACCCCAAATCCTCCCTTGATGCTTTTTATGTATGACAGGGTTATCGTTCATACACATGTGGGTTAGAGGTGCTGACTCATGCGATCATCTCAGCCAGTCATCTGTATGACAGCGTCAGTTGGGATTTCTCCGGTCAGTCCAGCTTCCTACAGCCTGACTCATCCAAGTCACTGTGCATGCAAAACATTTTTAATTTTTTTTTTTTAAGATTCAGGTTCAAGCCTTACAAATCTACCACAATAAACACAGCTTCCAAACCATTCCTGCCCTCCCAGTCATATTTACTATCACAAGGCCAAACCACGTCTCATGAGTCCTGTGTTTGGGACAGCGTTCAAGTCTGGAAAACATCCGGTGAGAACTGGTGGAGCCAAAAATCAGATAACTGTGCTGGAACATTTAGATGATGACGTGACCTGTCTCAAACTCTCTGAACCCTGTGGAGAACAGTTTAAATGAAACTCGACATGTCTTGTTTCTTACCTCGAATCCTTTAAAGATGCATTTGTCCAGCCAGGTTGGTGGAAGGACTGATGCTGGAGTTTGATTAAATGAGGTAACTCTCAGTCACCTAAGGTAGAGTCTAACTGAAATAACATGCTCGGGGAAGTTTCTGGACTGGAGTTTAAGTCAGGATTTTCAAACACAACTCAGCTCCTTATGTTGATATACAGCAGTCAGGAGGAAGAGACGGGGAGAGTGTCCAGGAGAGAGTCCTACATCAATCAGCTTGTGTTCCTCTCAGCTGGCCTCCAGTTACATGTCTGTGTCTGGTTGTTTCATCTGCGTCCGCTTGTTTTTTTGTGTTTGCAGGGTAAACGTCTGCGGAGGGCAGTGCTGTCATGGATGGAGTAAAGCTCAGGGATCTCAGCGGTGCACCAAGCGTAAGTCTGCACTGCGCTCCTTTCAACACAACTGTATCTCCACTTTAAAAACGGCCACTCTGCTCTGTACATAAACAGCAGGTGCTGGCCGGAGAGCTCCAGGCACCAACCATGTTCTTTCCATTACTTAACAACAGCTTTAGAAATTCTGTTTTCATGTAGTTTTATCTTGTTTTGGAGAAATTTACACTGCAAATGCACTATTTTAAATGAAAATATTGTATTCGAGATTGTATTATAGACATTTCTGAAATATTTGTGTAGCAAGTTCTGTGTATTCTACCATGTGAAGCCATTGAAGGAGTTTAACATCCTCCTGCTCTTATGTGAAAGCACAAATGAAATCAGGGAGCATCCTGTAGGGTCAGTGTTCCCTGCTGTAAAACCTTCTTAAACTGACCATGTGTTGTGTGTCTCTGGACTGATTTCACATCTGCCAATCATTGCATGAGGGTGGCATCTCAGGGAAGACTGTCTGTAAGCTCTCCAGGCAATGTCATAGTGTTTTTCAGTTTACCTGCCTCCTTCAGAGCAGCAGCTGAATGACAGTCATCGTTTTTCTTTCTCAAACTTCTGCCTGATGTCCATCAAGGCAGCAAACAGGCTGTACATACAGCTGGACGCCATTCACTGGTTTATAATGGAAAGAGTCTAAAACCCAGTGTTGCAGCTCCTTGTTGTTTCCATATTTTCTGCTTGGAATCAGGAACTTCGAAGTAGGAGTATGTGCTAAAAATCAACAAGATTATACTAAATGTTAATGCTCATCTACACTAGAAATGCTGGTCAGATAATACTTTGTTAATGTACAATGCCTGTTGGGTCTAAAATATCAGCTAGAAAGCCTGGCAGTGCAAAAATGTGCAATACTTCCCATGGCTACTAGAGGCTGGTTCCAAAACTGTGGCTCCAGTTAACTTCAGAAATCATCATTTTGAATCATAGAAAACTCAGTCAGTAAATTTTTCCACAAAGTCGTTCTAAAGTAATTAACTAAAAACAACTCTTCTTATCAGGGATCCGATGGTCCATCTGAGAAAAACAACAACCCAGAATTTAGCAGCTATTAGGATTCAACAGGTCTGGTCTCCAATGAGATTGGCCCTGAACCTGAGTCTCATACACATTGGGTAGCGTCCCCGGGTTCAAGGGTTTGAGCCGCCTCCTCACTCCTACCTTCATATCCAAATATGGTCACTCCTGCCTCCAACTATCCTACATGGCAACGTTCAAATGCCAAACTCCTGGCTTCAAAACACGAGTCCACGAGCTGTGTTGTCTTTCACGCCCTTGAAAAGAAATAACTTTAAATTGAATCTCCAACAGTTGGAGGAGAGCCAATCGTCAATCACACTGCTGACATCAAAGCCTCCCATTGGTCTTCAGATCATGTTAATAAAGCAAGCGTTTCAAAATAACCACCCACACACTCATTAGAGGGCTTGGATTTAACAATTGTGACCACAATGACTCATAGAAAATATATTATTGACTTTGTATAAAATTCTCTACTCACAATATACTATATATTTTTGAAGTATTTTATTTTATGTTTTCTGAGTGGTATTCAGGTGGACTCATTATAATATATGAACTTACTATTATTATATATATATTACTCAATATTTTACTTATTTCAGTCAAACATACTGTGTTACTGCATCTTAAATTTAATGTAACTTTTCAAACATGTTGATCTGACATTTACAACCACTCCACTCTGTGATTGGTCAGCTGCAGGAGGCAGATTTTATACGTTCAACCTGAGTTGTTGAATCTGCTTTATTCTGCCAAAGTTTCAGTCACTCGACTGGCAGCATTTAGGATTTATATTCCTGTTTGATATGTTTTATTTCACAGGGTCACTTATTCTGTATTTGTTCCCTCATGGCTGTAAAACCAAACAGTTTCAACTCCACACGGCCTCTGTGATCGCTGTTAGTGTGTGCGTATGCATAAGCTAAATCTGTACAAACATGCGTTTCATTAATGAGGCCCAGCGTCTGGAGGTTTTTTTGTTTTTTTTAATTGCTGCCGGCCGAGTCATGAGGAGAGTGTTATTACACCGTCCGACTGGCGAGAGCTCGTGTCTGAGAGTGAAAGAGAAACAGATTTGGAAATGGATTATGCCTCCTGGCTCAGCACCATGGGCCAGATCGCTTTCTTATTTGCAGGGTCTTGCCAGCTTGTTATTTAAAAAGTAAACAGGATTTTTTTTTTTTTTTTTTTTTTTGGGGGGG